>MU785338.1:205147-265349 GCA_026770625.1 Nicotiana glauca | reverse complement strand
GGAGTAAGTGCAAAGTGAAAGGGGAATTAGGAGGCCATGACAGGTGGTGGTCATACCTGGCCATAAAGTAGGTTGTCACACCCCTAACCACTTGTTTAGATGAACAAGTTAGGAGCAGACCTTTTGAAGGTTAGACAGAGGTCTGGATAGTGATTAGGACACTATCAAACTTAAGTCAAGGCTCAAACACATAATGGGAAAATGGGAAATGGGAATTGGTCGAGTTAAGGAGTTCAAAGAACCCAGTTCAGGGTCATAGACAGCAATATTAGGGTGCTGCTATGCCCTGAACATAAACTCACAAACAAAAGGGGTGAATGGTAAGGGAATTCATAAAGCATCAGATTCACAACAAACAAACAACTGCACAGATTATTTAGATACTGGACTTTAAAGGAAAAAGGGTCATGTTATAGTATACTAAAACAGATGGGCAGAATTAACACATTGTTCTTGAGGCATATAAACTAATTGAAACATACTGGTATAGAAGTAAAGAGTGCAGAAGAAAATGAGCAAAGTCCACAGCAATGTAAGTATCAGAAAGAGAGAATTTAAGTAAAGTGAATTGTGAACTCTGATGGTATTCTGTGTTCGTGTGTAAAGGTGTAGAAGGGCAGCCTCTTTTATAGTGTAGAAAGAAAGTAAGAAAAAGGTAAGAAACGCTATTAAAAAATCAGTCTCAAATATTCTCCCTTTAGTCAAGGGATTTAATTTCAAACGGAAAAGTGTAAACAAAGAAAGGAAATTTGAATAAAATCCTTCACAGTATCATAAGAAGGGAAAATACACGAGGTATATTTAAGGAAAGGTTTCAATAGTACTTGATTTGTAAAGAGAAAGGAAAGGGAATCAATCAAACAATTAACAAAATCAAAGTACCAAGTTTTAAATCGAATGAACCAAACCAGAAATAGGTAGAGAGGGCTTAACCAAAGAAAATCAGTGGCAATCAATCAAGACCCTATCAAAGGGATCCAAAATCAATCCAGCAAGCCAAAAAAAACCTTGAAGGGGGGGGGGGGTTCTCGCATATAAAGCAAACAATTCAAACAGAAGAGTCTAACATTGAAGTGTTCAGAATCATAAAAGAATACGAGTTCAGCCAGAGACTCATAGTGAGTCTGAAGGTATAGGGTCCCCAAAGTGGAGACCTAATTCAATTTACCAAGAAAACCCCCAAATTCTAGGGTTTCCCCATCTAATCGAACACAGAAACGAGAAGGCAAGTGAACAAACTCAAGGAGTCTCATGAGAATCAGGCAAAATATAATAGCAGGCTTGAAACAATCAAAGAAAGGAAACCACTTTAAGGCATGAAGAACATGCTCAGAAAACTTTGGCATTTAAGAAAACATGCTTAACAAGAACATGAACATAGTTCAGGAAAGCAAAACATCAAGAAACTCAGTAGTAAATATGCATGGTAGAAGAGTGAGAAAAACAAACTAATCATGTGAGCATACATATAAAAGTAGAAAGACAATACATGCGTAATAGAGGAGGAAAACATACGAGCATGATACAGACACACATCTAAAAGAAAAGAATAACAAGAATCGAAAGGCTTTCAGAAACCCTAATTTGAAAAACCAACGATTTTAAAAAGGAAATTTGGGGAAAACACTCAAAACGTCAAATATAGCATAGGTTCAACAGATCTAGGCAAATAAATGAAGAAAGAACCTCAAATAGTTTAGGGTTTCTGAGAAACCCTAGAAATGAGAAGGATTGGAAAGGGTCTGGTCTCGAATAGATCTGAGCCATAGCTAGGCTCTTAAATCTCGAACACGCCGGAACATAGCCGGAGAGGCCATAGAACCACAGATCCATGGAGGATCTGCTCGGACACCATCGAGGTCGGACCTCGGAATAGCTCTAACGACTAAGGCCTGAGAGAAAGGAAGGTGAGTACAGGACGTCCAGGGCCTAAGAAGCCATGGATTCCGATGAGATTGATCGGAGAAGATGAGGGAGGCGATTATGGTTTCGAGTGCTAGAGAGAGTTTGAGAGAAGGAGAGAGTTTGGGGGCGGCTGTCTGAGAGAAATTAGGGTTAGGGTTAGGTCGTTTGGAATTAAAAAGGAAAGGATTATTTGTGGTCGTTGATCAAAAGGATCAACGGTCTGGATTAAAGGGGATCTCGGGGGGGTTTAGTTTAATGGGTTAGGGGTTGGGTTAAATTGGAATTGGGCATTAGGATTGGGGCCGATTGGGTTTAAGATTAAAACGAAATTGAGGCTATAATTGAAATGAAATGTGGCCAAAATTGAAATATCCAGTTTCCCCTGTTATTTTATAAAAATAGTAAAAATGATTTTAAAAGAAAATTGAAGATGCTGAACCAATTAATAATACAAATGTATTAAAAATATTAGAACTAATTTTACAATTATAAAACACTATTAATCGTAGAATAGGCTATAATTGCATTTATATGCAATTAGCATTTAAAAATAACGAGCAATTTTGTAAAAATGTACAAAAATCACCTTAATTATATTTTGGTGTAAAGTGAGAATAAAATAAATTATTCGCCAATAATGATAGTATGGAAATAATTATTGAATTTTGAACTATTAAAATAGACAACAAATTGATTCTAAGAACTTGAAAAAATAAGAAAAAATACCAAAACTCTTTGGAATACTTATATATGCATGAATATACTATTTTGAGAACATTTGGGTGTATAAAATACATAGGAAAAAATTGGGTATCAACAATAGATACATCTCGCAGTACTAACATACTCATTGCTTAGTTATCCAACCATCATTCCCACTAATAGGGATAATACCGGACATATAAGTTCAAAATACTTGCTCGCACATCAACACCTCAGTGCTCAAACCATAGGCAAAGATCCGGCCTCAAGTCCTCCAGAGTGGCCTAACATCAAACTCTCAAAGATCGCGTCTCGCCCTTCGATCGGGGAATTACAAGCCATCAAGGCACATCTAATACTGAGCGCTCGTTCGCGCGTACGATCACGTGGAAGGAAATGTAAGAGTTATTTTTCAAGCTGAATCAAGGACGCACGATAAGAATTTCAAGAATATGAAGTTTTTCCTAAAGGTTCTGCAGCCTCTTGAGGATAAATACAGATGTCTCTGTACCGATCCGCGAGACTCTACTAAACTTGCTCATGACTCACGAGACCTAGTAACCTGGCTCTAATACCAACTTGTCACGACCCAAAACCCAAACCCGGTCGTGATGGCACCTCTCATGAAGACAAGGTCAGTCGACGCTTACTCAAATTCAGTTCTAACAGTTTAATAAATCAATAAGTCATTTATAAGGATGAATAATCCAATCCTTTAGGTAGTCAACAATACAATTCTATAAACATGCGGAATAACAACCCAACTCAGCCCGGCATCGAGGTGTCACTAGTCATGAGCATCTATTAGAGTATAAATACAACTAGAAGGTCTGAAATATACAAAACGGGACTGATGAACAAAAGGGGAGAAAAGCAGTGTTGATAATGCTGACAGCCACCTTGCTAAAACTCCGATAACCTTGCCTCCAATCACCAAAACCCGTTGCCAGGTGTATAAATACATGCATCTGCACACAAGGTGCAGGGAGTAAAGTGAGTACTCCAACTCAGTGATTAATAAGGGTAAATAACAACTGAGCAGTAAGAAATCACGTAAAGCAAGCCATCATGCTATATAGGAGCAGCGTAAACCCTTTGAGAAAAACAGTAAAACTGTGAAATCTTTAGAAATATCTTGGCTCAGTTTAAAACCTCTTTTGAAAATGTCTTTTTTCAAAAGTTAAGCAAATAAATGCAAAACAAGTAGTGCAAACAAGCACCGAAGTCAGCCCCTCGGGCACAATGCTCCGTTAACAGATAACGCCAGGATATCAGGTAATTATTGCAAGAAGTAGCATAAAAGCCAAAGAAATAAAAGTGCAGAAATATTATGACAGATAATATAGATAAGAACAAATGCATGAGTGCAATGTAATGCATATGACGGCACACTCTGGTACCTACTGCGGCGTGCAGCCCAAGCCATCCATTTATTTATCATCGACGGCGCTCACTGGGGGTGTGTACAGACTCCGGAGGGGCACCTACAGCCCAAGCGCAATGTCAAGTCATCTTGTGGCATCAACCAGGCTCTCGGCCTCAATATCAATATAATCAACCAGGCTCTCAACCTCAATATCAAAATAACAAGTAGAAATCTGCCCCTCGAGCTCAGTATCAGTAACTCAGAACAGTATCAACCCCTCGGGCTCACTCTCAGAACAATATCATATAGTAACCGCTGCGGCGTGCAGCCCGATCCATATATTCTCACAATACAGGCCCTCGGCCTTACTCAGTCAACATAATCACATAAGCCACTCGAGCAACAATAAAACATGATGCTCAGCCCAAAATATTTTTAATAATATCATTTCGAGTGTTTAAGGCATAATAACTTGGCTGAATTTTTAAAACAGAGGAAAATACATGACTGAGTTCAAATATATAATTAAATTAGTGAGGAATTATCGACAACAATTCTCGAAGGGTTCAAATAATTGGCACGAAGCCCAAATATGGCAATCAGCCCAAATTATGATGATAACAAATAGTTTCAGTCTAATACGCAGTAATTTCATCAATCGGGACGGACCAAGTCACAATCCCCAACGGTGTTCTACCCCACGCTCGCTATCCGGCGTGCAAGTCACCTCAATACAACACTATGGTGTGCAAATCCGGGGTTTCAAACCCTCAGGATGTCATTTACAAACATTACTCACCTCGAACCGGCTATTTCTTTAACCCGCGATGCCTTTGCCCCTCGAATCGACATCCGAATGCCTCGAATCTAGCCATAACGATTGGATTCAGTTAATAAAAATCATAGAAATTTATTCCATATGAAATTCTACATTTTCCATCAAAAATTCGAAATTACTCCCAAAATTCGCCCGTGGCGCCCACATCTCGGAACCCAGTAAAAGTTACAAAATATGAAACCTCATCCAACCACGAGTCCAACCATACAAATTTTACCAAAATCCAATAACAATTCGGCCTCCAAATCTAGAATTTTCGTTTTTGAAAGGTTTAAAATTTTCTCCAATTTCTTCCATTTGATTTACTAATTCATGAAGAAAATAACCATGGAATCATTAAATATAATCACTTTTGGATATAGAATACTTACCCCAATCCATACGGTGCAAATCGCTTCAAAAATCGCTTCAACCCACGCTCCATAGCTTCAAAAATGAGAAAACTCTCGGATTGCCCGATTTATACACTGTCCAGGAATTTTCGCATATGCGGTACTGTTCACCGCGGGTGCGATTTTTACTGTTCCCCGCAGATGCGGGATTACTGTTCATCGCGGAAGCGGTACTGTTCACCGCATCTGCGAAAATACCAGCTTTTTCCCCAGAAAATTGCAGCAGCTTTTTATTTCTAAAAATGCTCTAACTCCATCATACGAACTCGGAATTTGACGATTCTTGTTCCTATGAGTCACAAATAATAATACTAACCTATTCCTTCAATCGAAACACAATTTGTAGTTCATTTGCTCAGTGCAATACCCGTTTCGCTCGTTAAACAATCAATTCATGTTTCGCGTCAAAAACTCAATTGCGACTTGATAAAATTAGACCAAACTTTCCAGATCGCTCCTATAATTCATTATTAAAATTTTGGAAGTCTCGAAATCAAATTTCGATCTCTAGAACTAAAAAGGGAACTTTGGATCATCACATGCTTATGCTCAAAATGGCAAAAATCTTCCAAAAACTCTTCCAAAACTTATCCTTGCCTCATGGGACCCCGACCAAACATGCCAACATAATTCATAACATCATTCAAACCTGTTCCAATCATCAAAACACCTCAAACAAGATCAAATTACCCAAAACTCATTGAATTCAAGTCTAAGTTTTCAAAAACTTTCGAAATGCACTTTCGATCAAAAACCCGACCAAACGATGTCCGAATGACCTGAATTTTGCACACACATCCCCAATGACACAATGAAGCTACAACAACTCTCGGAATTTCATTCCGACACCCGGATCAAAAACACACCTATAAACCGGAATTCACCAAAATACTAACTTCCCCAATTCAAGCATAATTCTATACCGGACCTCCAAAATTACTTCTGGTCATACTCCTAAGTCACAAATCACCTCCCGGAACTAACCGAATCGTCGGAATTCACATTCGAGCCCTCTAACTCATAAGTCAACGTCCGATTGACTTTTCCAACTTAAACCTTCTTAAAAGAGACTAAGTGTCTCATTTCTTATCAAAACCACTCCAAACCAACTCGATCACATTAGATACGGATAATGAAGCATAAAGAAGTTGAAAATGGGAAAAACGGAGCGGTAACTCACGAGACAACGGGTCGGGTCGTCCCAGTTAACTTATTAGATGTTGAACTTAATTTTTATAATGTGCCATTAATAAAAAAAAAGTGCTCTTTATGGAATAAACAATAAATGGTGCTATTTTTATAAATGATAGTTAAACAAGGATAAAGCATATAAAAAACTCTAAACTTTGTGGTGAAAACTAAACAGTCCCTTGTTTAGAAACATATTTTTCGAAATAACTTCACTTGCACCTAAAGAGAAATACAAAAAGCAACAGGTTGTTCTTTATACTCAAAGAACGCTTCACAGCATAAAGTGACTAATCTGCTACTACCATCAGCTTCTGTAGCTTTTCTATTTGTAGTATATGCAAAGAGTCTCTTGAACAAAATGCCAAACTTATATTCTCTTAACCATTTGTTGAAGAGTGGTATTTGCCAAAACAATAGACACGCTAAATATTTCAAACAAGTATAATGATGATAACCATACTTGCTCCCTTATCATTTCCAAAGTTAAAAACATATAAACAAATTATAGTTACAACTACAGCTATCAGGATGAAAAAGCCAATGAAACAAAAAATCCCTTCTCCTCTTGATAAATTCACTGCTTCCAAAATGTTAACTAACCAGAAATATCAAAATGAAGAACAAGCATATCTTAATATTAGGTTCGAGAATGCCCAGTGGACGGCACAAGCACAGCTTCATTACTTGTAGAATTTTTGGCAGCAGCATCTTCCAATCGTTTCCATGTAGCTTCACGTCTTGATTTAATCTCATCTTCCTTTAATTCGTCTTCCTGAAACTTGTGCAAGCACTCCTTGAATAGCTCAGCATCAAGATCATAGAATATCTTCCGAATATTCAGTGACAAACTGTGAACAGCCTGATTCCAATGGTTTCTGCCATTTCTCTCCAGTGCAGGAAAGATGATAGGCAGTATCACCTTTCGATTTTGTTTTATCAAATTCTCAATGTGATCATTGTTCCACAAAAACAATGCCCTTTCTGCCACCTATAGTCAACACAAACACTAACTCTTCTGAATCGGCAAATTTGAAAATTAATCAGAGCAAGCAAAGCAAAAGTATTCAGAATGCTTGTATTCAAATATGTCCACTAACTCATTGTGGAAAACATCAAATAACTGATTTTTCTGAAGAGTCCTTTAACGTTCATCTATATTAAAAAACCAAAATAAATATAAAGGAACTTCTATATACAGCAATCTTTAGTTTTACAACATAGCAATTAGTCATACGATGTTAAGAATCAATAATTAAGAGGATGAGGAGAAGAAGAATTAGAAAAAGGAAATTGCTATTTTGCTCCCTCAATTTACACAATGTTCCAATCCTGACGTTCTGAAACCCACTAAGCATTTAAGTTTCGATTAACTGACACATAATCTTTTGGTCGGTTAGTAGACGGACCAAAAGGTGAGCTAGCTCCAAGCAACGTGATATCAAAACATAAAGCAACATGCATCAACATGCAGCTAAACAGCCTAGCTTCAGTTCCACTTTAATGAAAAGTCTTATCATTCTTTTGTAACACAGCACTAATATTCCTTCTCAAAAAAAAAAAAAACACAGCACTAATATTACTCAAGCGTAGACTTACACAAGGTATGTTTTTATTTCTACCAAGAATTTTTACATGAGGTACATTGTCAAGAATTTATCGAAGCTTCAATTGAAAATAAACCTACTTTTGCAATATCTCCATTGAATTATTTTTTTTTTATTTTGCACCGGGTGTCCGAGTCTCTTCGAGACACGACTAATCCCGGGGGTGCACAGGCCCTCGGCAAGGAGTTTCCCACAAGTGCACCACGGTTAATTCAGGTTTTATCCAGTCCGATGGTCCTCAAAAATTGTTTGCACCCAGTGGGTTTCGAACTTGAGACCTTGAAAGGGAGCAAACCCCAAGGCTCAAGTCAATTGCTACCGGGCTAACCCTGGGGGTTATATCTCCATTTAATTATCGTAATCAATGTTCACTGTAATACAATCATCCACACTGTATCCACTCCGTACACCACTTCAAATGCTCCCCAAGTTAGCCACAGTAATACTGTACATTGAGCTCGCTATTTACATGCACCTCGACTATTTCACTGCGTACTTGCCACCTCCTACTAACACAGGTACCTAGGTACTCTACTGACCAAGGCTTAAGTAGATGGAATTTAAACAATGGTTTCCACGGTTTTGCACCCACTTCATTGACCATCAGGCCACACTTCGGTGCCCCAAGTTGTAGCCACATAATCTGAATTAAATCTTCTTCCTTTTGTTATCTAGAGGAACTATTTCTTCTTTGCTATAAATAAAATTTGTGGGAAGTTCGAGTCGTCCCAAGGTGGGAAGTTCTTGGAGGAAAGGATGCCAAGGGTCTATTTGGAAACAGCCTCCCTACCTCAGGGTAGGGGTAAGGACTGCGTACACACTACCCTCCCCAGACCCCACTAAGTGAGATTATACTGGATTATTGTTGTTGTATAAGTAAAATTTGTATTATTAATTGAATGGAGTATTATTTAATTTGTTGATAAATTTGTACAAAACCCCTTTAGCAGAGTAATTTACCCAAATTAAGCCTGACCCAACAATATTCTCTCCTCCTTTTGGCTTCCATTGCTACCACTCCAATCATCAGACTTCCACAAAGAATTTCCAAAAAAAAGAGGTTCAGTACACATTTTACACCCTCTTCTTCCAGTCAATTCTGCTGCTGCTACTCCTATTCTAGATCATCTGTGTAATCGCCCTCAGATTGTAGGCCTTCAATGAAAGAAAATAGAATTCTGAAAATGCTTTGTCTCACTAGACCTATGCACAACAGGCACCTGAACAGTGTAGAGTGATAGTATTCAAGAGAAATAAGTCATGTTTATGACTTGTACAGCATATTTGTTTTCAAACTTTTTCACATTACCACTCTCACATGAATTAGGAATGAAGTACAAAAGGTTGAGGGACTTGTATCTTAAGTCAAAGGTTCAAGCCCGTGCAAAGAGAACTAACTCTCGTATTTAAGTGGAGAAGGGTATAGAGGCGGGCCCATCATCCCCGAATTCAGAAGGTTGCGGGGCCCAAATGGTCAACTCCAGATAGATTTCTCAATCATAAAAAAAGAATATGGTGAAGTGAAACGATGGTAAGATGCATTGCATAATAGAAGTGCATAGAAAGATAACATACTTCAAGTCAGATCAGACAAACAGAAGAACTACACTGAAATTTTTCCACGGAGAATAACGCAGAACTTGAAGAAACATAGTGTATATCGTTTTGCTTATCCCGAAAAGGAAAAAAAAAGAAGAAAAGGGGGACTAGAGGAAAGTAGCATGTATCCTGCATTTTAAAGGTACAGTAATTCACAGATCATTTATCATTAAAGAGAGAGACTACCAGGCATGAAAGAAAAACATCCTCCCCTCCCCCCCCCCCCCCCCCCCCCCCCCAAAACCCGCACACACACAAGCTCTACATCTAGTTGATTGTCAGATGCTCAAGTTAGAGTAATCTTTTCATTTTGTCATGCTATTGTAATGTATAATCAACCAGTCAACCATAGCTGCTTCAATGACCAAATTTCTGAGGAATGAACAGCAAAACTAGTCTTACTACAAGACCACCAAAAGTTCAAGCACCTCAAATAAATAGCAAATTACGACTTCACATCTTCATGCTATTCCTCAGCACTAAAAACGGCAAGTACAACCAAAGGGGCTAACTTTTTCAATCTAATAAAAATGTCTTACAGCGAAAATCCAAAGATCCGACATCAGTATCATGCTATTGCCAACTATTTTTTTTTTGAGAGAGAGAAAGGTAACTGTAATATAAAAGTGTTGTAGTAATTACAAGTGAGCAAAAAAACAAAAGAAAAAAATACTTTCCAGTCTTACAGGGATTCTAAGAGGCTAAGTATGGAAGCTGTTGCACAACTTTAACCTCAAAGCATAAATGGTTGCACATTGAACAGATGGAAATGATGGAAATGAAGACGTGTCATTCTGCATGCAGCACTAGCAGTGGCAAAGAAGAATTCTATAGGATTCGTTACAGTTTTACATGTGCGGAAAAATCAAGCGGCAGTAAATGGTGTGTCCAATATATGTAGTTTCAATATTTTGAAATATTTAATCATCATCGATCATCTTTTATGGGAATGATCAGGTTCCTTTTTCAATAAGTCCTTCATGAGCAAAAGTAAAATCCACCATCATCAGTGAATAAAAAGGCTTATGACACATAAAAGTACAATTCATCTAGCACAAGATAGAAACAAGGGGAATAATTCTCTGCCAATTAACAGGAATTGGGATGAAAAAGGGGGCACAAGCTCAAGTCTTGCTGCCCATTTTCTCTTTGTTGTTGATTTTTTTTTCTCTATTCAAAGAATCATGAGTTGAGCTTAATTGAAGCAGCAAGGATTCATATAGCTGATCTCAACTTATTTGGGATTGAGGCGTAGTTGTTGTTATTTAAAGAATCAGAACTATATTTCATTTTTTATACTTCATATTACTAGTTCTATTGCAGAAGCGAACTACCAGCATTTCAGATCAATTTTTATGCTTAAGTTAGTTTTTTCTTTTAAATTTTCATGAGTAATTATTACTACAGAAGATGCTGAATACAGTACATCCTGATCAAGAGCCTTTGAAGCTCCTGTACATCGGCATCTGGTTTTTATGCTAAAGTTAGTTATCAAATTATCATCACTCAGCAAAGCAATATAAGGTGGAAACTTTTGAAATTTTTGTGTTTTTAGTTGTTTAAAAACTATAGTATTCGCTTACCATTTTACAATATAAACATGAGAAAATGCATAAAGACCCCATTCAACTTGTCATGAAAAATCATTTACACACCTAGACTTTACGGGCGACCTATGTCCCCCCTATTCTTCTTTGGGGTGAATTTAATACCCCATTGATAACACTTAGTCAGTCTTGTGGTGGGATATGTAGTACACGCACGCCACGTGTCAATATCTGCTTTATTTATTTATTTTCACTTATTTAATTATTTTGTTTTGAGGGACTGTTTTGTCCTTTCACCCCTATTATGTGAGGAACTGTTTTGTCCTTTCACCAAAAGCCAAATGGAGTTCATCTTCTTCTCTCTTCCTCCCCTCTCCTCGTTCTTCCATATATACAAGTAGTGGCTGAGATTGCAGCATCTAGCTCCTTCATTCTCTGTCACATTGTCACTCTATTATCCATTGCTTTACTTCTCTACCCATCACCCACTTGTCAACACTGTAATTTTGAAAATTAAGAAACTTACCTTTTATATTTTTCTTTGATGTTGTTGGTGTCAAGTTTCAGACTCTTACTTAAAGATTCAATTTTCGAAACTGCAATATTCCATTTCTTGTTCAACCATAAACGGAGGCTTACCAAGAAAAAGATAACAAATACAGAAAAATCCAATTTCAATTAAAAATAAGTGGAAAATCAATTAGAAATCCAACATTTGTTAAAATAGAAAGAGAATAAGAAGAAACATTGCAACATAGTAAGATCTAAACGGATGAAATCCTTTTCAATTTTACATGCGAAAATAAAAAAATGATCGACTTTGTTTTTAATGTTGATTTGGAGGGTTCGGTCATCTATGGCCAAAGCAAAGATCCATTACAGTGAAAGAACACTAACAACCCTCATGCAAATGTACCACAATCATGGAGTGTTGTACAGTCCTAGCGTAAGTAAGAATAAAGATAGGCAAAAAGAGTTTACCAAGGTGCGATTCCGCAAGCACATACAAATTTGGAGCAAAAAGAATGCAGCAATTTTGTAGAGAGAATACAGAAAGAGAGGAAGAGAGAAACCAGACCACTAAAGTGACAGAGGGGTTTTAAAAAAAAAAACCTTTCCCTATTACAGGCGAGTTTGGGAGAGTGAAACTAATGCCTTTGCCACGTCACTATTTAGGGTGGTATTAAATTCACCCCAAAAAAGAATAGGGGGGACATAGGTCGCCCGTAAAGTTTAGGTGTGTAAATGATTTTTCATGACAAGTTGAATGGGGACTTTATGCATTTTCTCTATAAACATCCGCCTATCACGTCAGCAGTACAGAATAACAGAAAACTACTTTAGACAATTATATTCATCTTCCCATGATGGAACTAAACTACACTATAAAATTTGGATTACCAAGCTAGGGTACCACGAATAGGCAGATAATCAACTAAAATAAACTCACCACCACTCCATCTCAAACTAAAATAGTAGCAGCTCCATAACAGCCTCTGACAAATACTAAATCTATTGCTTAATTTACATAACATTCAAGAAACCAGTCACTACAGAATAAGAGCTTCATTTACCATAACAAAAAAATCCACCTCTGCATTAATCGTGACTTATATACAGACACCACAAGACATGTTGCACATTCACCATTGGAAATTACTAACAAAACTATGGCTATAACCACAGTGTGCACTCAAACAATCACAGAAAATAAATGCTTCATCCAGAAGGGGGGGGGGGGGCATGGTACTCCAGATCATCTCAACCCATCAGAAGAAAACGTGCTTTGGCAAGAAAAGAAAAGAAGAAACTGGGAGAAAAGTAATGCACGTCAGTTAAATTTCCTTAGTTTCAATCATTTTCCACTTCTCCATTTCCGCCAGACAACACATGACCATTGCAAGCTAGGAAACATAAACATACTGCACGCCACGTCAATCTACAAAGTATATATTAAAACCAATGTTGCCTATAGAGATAAGAAAATAGTGCTGTTCTACGATGCATATATTATATGCATGTACTGGCATGCTTAATAAACAGAAGAAGTATATCCAAAATTCCAAATACAACGGACACATACCTGAAAATGCAAACTAGTCAAGCAATGAGCAATTCGACGAAACAATGGCACCATACACCTTTGGAAATCTGGTGGCTGAGTAGCTTCCAAGATTTCCTCCAACTCACCAAGGAACATGACTTCCTTTGAGCTATTTGTTACTGGCCAGTACTTTAACAATCCCCTAATAACTGTATCAGCAAGCTTGCAGTCTTTCTCCACAAACTGTGTCATACAATAAGTTAACTGTTGATGGTACATGGCTAAGCATTTGGGTTTATGCAGGGGGATCAGTGTCCGCACAAGAAAAAGCTTGTGTTCTTCTTTTAGTGGCAAAGCAAACCCATTGATTATGCTGCCCAGAATTTCCAGAAGCTCTGCAATCCCATTATGCTTTTCAGTCTCAAAAACGAAACGGTAAAATATGTTATTAATAGCCTTCCTAATATAAGGTCGGTGTACCATGAACTTCCCATAGACACGGTGCAGTATTATTTTCAAGTACTCCCTCTCTCTAGGGTCCTCAGAGTCAAAAAGATCAAGCAATCTGAGAACAAAGGAATGATCTACATATCTTTTAGCAATTTTTGCATCAGTTTCCGGTGATGCAACAAATCTTAGAAGAAACTCATACACAATCTGCAGATGTGGCCATGCAGGATCCATTGCAGGCTCATCCTCTTCCACATCAAAGGCCAACACCTTGTTCTCCCGAGGCTGAGGCATGAGTTCCCTGAACAAATTTGTAGACACCATTTTTACTACTTCTTGCATCACCACTTCTGTAAATTTTACATTTGCAGAAGTCACGTACTCCACGAGCTCCAACAATGTCTGTCGCTTGATCTCCTTTTCTTTAAGGTTCTTTGTAGGATCAGTGAAGTCAAACAAAACACAACACATGCCGAGCTTCCTAATAAACAAGTTCTGCTTCTCAGAATTGGGAACATCCCTAAAATTTGGCAATGCATCATAAGAAGCTACAACCAGATTCCCATTCACCTTAAAACTCCCATCTCGAACAAATTTATCCCCCATTCCATATCCTGAAGCTGAAACAGAATAAGGGGCTGAAATAACAGTACTGGCTGATACTCCAACCTTTTTATTTCCTCCATCACTTTTCTTTGAACTGCTAGTTGAAGAACTTGAACTAGAAGTACCAGCTGTCTTTGACTGCTTCTTAGAGTTCTTTTTACCAAATATCTTGATCATATTTCTCTTCAATTTGAAACTTTATATAAATAACAAGTAAATACTCAACAGAAAGATCAACCAAAACTGAGTAAAGTCATAAAACCAAAGTAAAATCTTCCACCTCAGCTGAAACCCTCATACCACAAGCTCAGCTTTCAAAAGGGTCAGCACAAAATGATGAAATTACTTCATCAAATAATTCAAGAAATTACTCAGGTAGCTACCACCTTCAAGAAAGGGGCTAGAAGGACACTTTTTTCAACTACAAGAAACAGAGGCCTCAATAAATTCAAATAATGAAGAACTAAAATATTGAAAACTATTCAGAAGTACAGATCAAGAATTGAGGAATACCTGAATCAACTCAGAGAAAAAAACCCAGTTCCTCAAAATTCAACAACTTTTGCAAAAACCCATGTTTAAAGTTTAAGCCTTTTGACTTAAAAACCCAGATGTATACATGTGTAAAGTCACTGGAAACAGAAAATTATATCAATAAAAACCTTCAGTATTAAATTCAAGAAAACCCCACCTTTTTCAACTTTGCTCTTCCACTAAACAACCATACCAAATGGGGTTTACAAAATAAAGTATATCCCCACACACGCTCTCTTCACTTTTTCAATAATCCCCAAACACAAAAGATTAAACTTTTAATGAAAACTGAAACCCAACAGAAAAAAAAAAGTGTTTTTTCCTTTCTTTTTCTTTGTCGCAGTTCAGAAACTGGGAAATGGAGCAATTATGGAGATGAATTTGGTGAATCAATTTTGGGGTTCTTGGATTTTTATTTTTTTATTTGTTATTTTTGGTGTTGATTGTTGACTGGGTAAATTATTCTTGGAATTGTATTTGTTTAGCGTGTGCATTCTGACTCGGACCAAACGACCAAAAGCCCCAGTCTAATATCCTCTAATTCTCTGTACTTTCTTAATTGGTAATTTGGTACAAGTCAAATGCCCAAACCGGACAGAATATGTTATGATTATTGAGATGTTTAAAATATTTGCTAATTTACAAAAAGAAAAATTAAGCAGAAAACAATCATAATAACCCTTTTGCTATATATATAAGTCTATTATGAAATAAAAACAATTTAGCAAAATATGAACAAGAAATATAGATAGTGACAAAGAAGAGATTTTCTTCTTCAATTGGGTATCTATTTTCATTGCAATTACATAGCCTTTTATATGCATAAAAAGTAAAGATGATGGACATAAAGTAGAAAATTTAATCTTTAAGCTATTCACAACATGAGCATCCAATGTTACATATCCACTGTAGCATCCAATGTACAAACTATTCATAACACTTCCCCTTGGATGTCCATGTAAGATAATGTGCCTCGTTAAGAACTTACAAAAAAAATATTGGGATGTATATAGTTATTTATAATATGCATTGATTCCTGCCTTATTAAAAACCTTACCAGGAAAACCCAGTGGGATAAAACCTTGGTTAAGGAAAAGAGTGCAGCGTGTAGTTACTCCCCCTGATGAAAAATCACTTAATGTCTTGAAGACGACGCATTCCAATCTTATATATCAGCTTTTCAAATATTGAGGTTGGTAATGCCTTAGTGAACAGATCAGCCAAATTATCACTTGAATGAACTTGTTGCACATTGACATCACCGTTCTTTTGAAGATTGTGTATGAAAAATAACTGTGGTGAAATGTGCTTTGTCCTAGCTCTTTTTTTATGAATCCTCCCTTCAATTGGGCAATGCATGTTATATTGTCTTCATACAAAATTGTAGGTAGTTTGCAACTTCAAACCACATTTGTCTCGAATAAGATGTATTATAGACCTCATTTCTCAACTTTCTTCATGAATAGCTATTATCTCAACATGATTAGATGAAGTAGCCACGATTGATTGCTTAGTCGACCGCCAAGATATGGCAGTGCCTCCACATATAAACACATAGCATGTTTGTGATCAAGTCTTGTGTGTATTAGATAAATAACCTGCATCGGCATAACCAACAAGATCGGGATTGCAATCATTGTCATAAAATAAGCCTACATCGGTAGTCCCTTTTAGATAACGTAATATGTGTTTGATTGCATGTCAATGTCTCCTTGTAAGAGCAGAGCTATATCTTGCTAAGACATATACTGAAAAAGTTATGTCACGCCTTATAATGTTAGCAAGTACATTACTACATCAATTGCACTAAGATATGGTACTTCATGACCAAGAAGTTCTTCATTATTTTCATGAGGTCAGAGTGAATCTTTATTTATGTCGAGTGACCTCACAACCCTCGGGGTACTCAATGGATGTACTTTATCCATATAGAATCGCTTTAAAATCTTTTCAGTGTATGCTAATTGATGGACAAAAATTTCGTCTTTTCCTATACTCAATTTGTAGATCAAAATTTTATCTTTCCAAGATCTTTCATTTAAATTCTTTCTTTAAATAGTCTACTGCTTTAGGAAGCTCCCCGGGAGTTCTAATGATATTTGAATCATCAACATACACGGAGATTATAACAAATTCAAATCCATATCCTTTTATAAAGACACAAGGATAAATTGAATTATTCTTGTACCCTTCTTTCAATAGGTACTCACACAGGCGATTCTACCACATGCGGCCTGATTGTTTCAATCCGTATACGAATTTTTGCGGTTTTATTTAATAAATTTTTTGGAAATATTAATATGCTTCAGAACAATTTAAATCCTTCAATGATTTCCATTATACGCATATCAAGTTTTTCATGTATTGCCAGATTAAAATCTTAAAGGACTACATCCACCACAAGAGAACATGTCTCTATATAATCAATGCCAGGATATTTACAAATATTCTTGTGACACAAGTCGTCTTTATATCTATCGACTTGACCTTTTTTGCACAAGAACACATTTACCTTACACATTTACCTTCACTGGATTTATACTTTCAAGTGTTGGGACTCCGTCCAACTTTATATTTTCAAGCGAAGTCAATTTTCATTGCATATTTTTCATTTGGCCAATCATTTATCTATCCAAATTTCATGACAGATTTGAGCTCAAGATCCTCGTCAATATTAATAATATTGAGCGCTACATTATGTTAACAGTATCGTCGAGGATCATTTTATATCGGTTCAATTATTCCACAATAAAGACATAACTTATTGAGATCTCTTTATATCATTATTTTTCAGGTACTCGAGCCTCTCACATGAGGTCTTACGAAGTGTTATCTCGTGGTGCTCTTCTAGAGCACTTGCCTCCTTATTATGACCATCTTGAACATTTACCCCTCTCATTCTTCAAGAAGTTTTGTCTTTGGAACCGATTGGTCTGTTACGCTTCATGCGTGCCATAGACTTTGTCCCTCATGGACTTTATTCTATTTGGAGCATTAGCAGCTGAAATATGATATTTAGCTTTGGGTCAGCAAATGCGTCTGGCAATAATTTATAAATTAATTATCACTTGAACTTCAAGTTCAAATTTTCTTGTACGAGGATCTATATGTATTCATAATAATTCATTTCACGTATCACTTTCTCAGCTGTCTATTTTCTCCCCCTAATGTTGGGATCACCAACACATTTTCCAACCTTCTTTGGGAACTCATCTATGTGCATTGTGGTGGCATAATTAACTCATATAGCACATCCATATTTATTTGGTTTCTAACACTGAACCGATTGTGATAGAGAGAAATTTTTATAACTTGGCTAGATGCATACAAGTGTTGCTGTATATTAAATAATACATCTCATACCAAATTTCATTTTTGGGAGTTTTGTTCTCATAACCAATGATTTAGCTATAATTGGAGGCATACGATTTGTGCTAAACCAACTTGAATTTAAACCGGTATTATCAAGATAAATCATCATAATTTATAATTTAGAACTGTGCTCTAATAATTTGAGCATGCAATCTTGCAAAAGCCAAACTGCAAGTTGATAACAAATGCACATGTGCCCATAGAATAGATGCATCTATTAAAATTATATAATAGTAAACGGTCCACATGGCAGGTGACTGGGCTCATATATTTATCACCTTTTATTCGTTCCAGAAATTAAGGAATTCAATCCCAACCTTAACTGGTATATCATGAGAATAAGCAGCACAAGAGAATTCTTCAATAATCTTTTATTTTTCAATATATGCCAATGTAATTCTCAATTAATTTTTCACATCATAATTGAACCGAGATGGCCAACCGGTGATGCCTATTTCAGTAAGCCTCTAGTTTACTTGTGGCTTGTGATTCTATTACCATGCTTATACTTGTGTAGTACAAATAGAAGATAAATCAGGTAACCTTTCATATTTACCTGATATGATTATAGTAATATAAAAGATATTCAATCTTTATTTCATTTATAGTCTCAATATGCCAACCATTTTGGCTAATATATTTGAAACTCAAAGTTTCTTTTGAGACTTACTACAATATCAATATCATGAACAATTTCATCCGAGTAGTAACAAATTAGCTCTTCCGAAGCTCTTAATTAATTTTGTGCTATAAGATCTTTTATCACACTATCCATATGGTGAATGTCTCCTTTATGGAGAAAATCATATCATAATTATCATGGTAAAACTCATCATAAGCAAAATCAGATCTTGCTTTAATTTTGCCTTTAATAATTTTTACGGAAAAGGGCCAGAATTGCCCCTGAACTATTCGTTTTGGTACAATAATGCCCTTCATCCACCTATTGGGCCAAATATGCCCTTCCATTAATGTTTTTGGCTCATAAATGCCCTTTGAATTAACGGAGAGACACGTGTCATCGTCCTGTTGGCCTATTCTAAATATTTCTTAATTAATTAAAAAGACCCATTATTCATACCCGAAAAATAATTTTCTAAAGCAATATTTCTAAAACTTTTTTTTACTAAAAACTGAAGAAAAACTCAAAAATAATATCTGATCTCCAGCATAAAGAAATATGAGAAAGCCTTAGCGGTAACACCCTAATCCCCAGCTGAAAAGTAATACAAATGAGAGAGTCTTATCGGTGAAAACCTTCACGGGCACCATAAGGCGATGAAAGCTGAGAGAAAAACCAAAATGAGAGAGGCTTGATGGTGAAAACCTTCGGGCACTACAAGTCGAATAAGGGTGAGAATCAGATGGAAATCACCAGACGGAAATTGTGAAAAGCGATTAACGACGGAGGATAGGCTATATGTGCATGTCATGGCCATTAGAGTTGGTATTCACGTTTGATAGGTTTTTATGTCATAGTTTTCCTTATTAGAGAGTCATCTTTTCCCTCTGTCTTTTATTTTTCCTTTTATCGAAAAATTCCCCAACAGAGTCTGTTTGGTCAGAACAAGTGAGAAATGACTTCAAAATCTGCCATCAGCTTTCCAATTATGCAAGACGGGATCTGATTAGAACATCCAAGTGGCATAAGCCAGGAAGGAACAAGCGCAAAGGCCATTGTCCAGAAGGATATTCCCCAGCAAGAGGAAATTGACAAAGGGGTGGATCAGTGTCGAGGAGGATATCTCCAACAAAAACCGAAGGTTAATGACCTCAAGGCCAAGGCAAATGAGACTCAAAGGTCGGGGAAATGCCCGTTCCCTAGCTATGCCACAAAAGAAGGGGGAGATCCCCAGCAGAAAAGGTATTCCCAGTGACACGGATGAACGAAGAAAGTGGTTCATCAGTAAAAACGTGCAAGATCCTCAAGCAGGGTCACTGTCATAGGAATGTGGGGGGGTCAGGATACAAGTGGAAAACAACGGTGAAAGGCTTGTGAATAAGGAGTCGTCAAGAAGGCAAGGGAACGTCATTGATGGCAGAAAGGCATGCCACGTGGAAGATTATCAAACTGGGGCAGAAAATTTTCCTTTCATTTGGAAAATTTTCTGGAAGTCAGGCATCCATTTGAGGAAGAAGGAAGATAAGACAAGTCTCAAAGGAAGCGGTCTTTAAACTAGTGTTACCCCCAGCATAACAAGTTCTAATGAAAGAAGTTGTATCCCCAGCGGACAGAACAAAAGGGTAAAACTTGTGTTCAAAAAAAGCAAAAAGCCGGTGTTATACCCAGCAGTCTTCAGAAGAGTGAAACACCAGTTTTGAAGGGGTGAAAATCCTCCATCAATGTTATCCTCAACAGCGTTATCCCCAGCTGATAACATTTGTATCCCCAACAGTGTTGAGAGAAAATAAAAGTCTTGAAGGAAGTAGTTTAAAAAAAAAAGAAAAAAAGAAAAAAAAGGAAGAAAAAGAGAAACCATCCCCAACAGAAATATCATCCCCAGCAAATAACATCATTCCCCAACAAGTTTTAGAAACGCAGAGCAGGAAAAGGGAAAAGGGAAGATACATCCCCAACAGGAGTACCACAACCAACCACCGCACTTTAAACTGACAAAATTTTATTTGATTTAAGATAGGGACGGAAGCTATGTCCATATCAAGATCTCTACATCATATCAAGCTCTTTGCGTTGCATCAATCTTTGTAATTACACAATCAAGCACCACATGTGAGGCTTGTCCACCTTCAAACAGGACATATCAGGTTTGTCCACCTTCAAATAGGATATGATGGGTCTATCCGCCCTCAAATAGGATATGATAGGTCTATCCGCCCTCAAATAGGATAGGATGGGTCTATCCGCCCTCAAGTAGGATAGGATGGGTATATCCACCCTCAAATAGGATAGGATGGGTCTATCCGCCCTCAAATAGGATAGGATGGGTCTATCCGCCCTCAAATAGGATATACTTGGTTCTATCCGCCCTCAAATAGGATATACTTGGTCCTATCCGCCCTCAAATAGGATATATTGGCTCTATCCGCCCTCAAATAGGATATACTTGATTCTATCCGCCCTCAAATAGGATATACTTGGTTCTATATGCCCTCAAATAGGATATACTTGGTTCTATCCGCCCTCAAATAGGATATATTGGCTCTATCCGCCCTCAAATAGGATATACTTGGCTCTATCCGCCCTCAAATAGGATATACTTGGTTGTATCCGCTAAATAGGATATACTTGGTTCTATCCGCCCTCAAATAGGATATACTTGGTTTTATCCGCCCTCAAATAGGATATACTTGGTTCTATCCGCCCTCAAATAGGATATACTTGGTTCTATCCGCCCTCAAATAGGATATACTTGGTTCTATCGGCCCTCAAATAGGATATACTTGGCTCTATTTGCCCTCAAATAGGATATACTTGGCTCTATCCGCCCTCAGATAGGATATACTTGGTTCTATCACCGCCCTCAAATAGGATATACTTGGTTCTATCCGCCCTCGAATAGGATATACTTGGTTCTATCCGCCCTCAAATAGGATATACTTGGTTCTATCCGCCCTCAAATAGGATTTACTTGGTTCTGTCCGCCCTCAAATATTATATACTTGGTTTTGTCCGCCCTCAAATAGGATACACTTGGTTCTGTCCGCCCTCAAATAGGATATACTTGGTTATGTCCGCCCTCAAATAGGATATACTTGGTTCTGTCCGCCCTCAAATAGGATATACTTGGTTCTGTCCGCCCTCAAATAGGATATACTTGGTTCTGTCCGCCCTCAAATAGGATATACTTGGTTCTGTCCGCCCTCAAATAGGACATACTTGACTCTATCCGCCCTCAAATAGGATATATTGGCTCTATCCGCCCTCAAATAGGATATGCTTGGTTCTATCCGCCCTCAAATAGGATATGCTTGGTTCTATCCGCCCTCAAATAGGATATACTTGGTTCTATCCGCCCTCAAATAGGATATACTTGGTTCTATCCGCCCTCAAATAGGATATACTTGGTTCTATCCGCCTTCAAATAGGATATACTTGGTTCTATCCACCCTCAAGTAGGATATATTGGCTCTATCCGCCCTCAAATAGGATATACTTGGTTCTATCTGCTCTCAAATAGGATATACTTGGTTCTATCCGCCCTTAAATAGGATATACTTGGTTTTATCTGCCCTCAAATAGGATATATTGGCTCTATCCGCCCTCAAATAGGATATACTTGGTTCTATCCGCCCTCAAATAGGATATACTTGGTTCTATCCGCCCTCAAATAGGATATACTTGGTTCTATCCTCCCTCAAATAGGATATACTTTGTTCTATCCGCCCTCAAATAGGATATTTTGGGTCTATCCACCCTCGAATAGGATATTAAATTTAATCCTTCCTCCAAAGGACATTTAATTTATTTCGACCCGAGTGGTCCTGCCTGTATAAACATTGACAAAATATATATATCATAAATCATTGCCAAATGCATTTTATTTTCAAAGTTGTTGATGAATCAGGAGTCTGCCTGTAGAACAGAGGAATACATTCAAGTTCAAGTCAGAAGGCAGTAAAGCGGAGGGTTACAACAAAAATCCCCAGCATTCAATCCAAGTTAGAAGTAGCAGAAGCTCGCCTCAAGAATTCGAGTCAACAGTTCAAGTTTCAAAGAAGGATTGTCACAATAAAAGAAAAAGAAAAGAAAAAAAAAGAAAAGAAGAAAAAAAATGAATCCAAAGTGCAGAAATGGAGAAAAGATGTGGTCTGCTTAAGACATAATCGAGGTCACAAGAACTGCAAGCTGGGTCCTGATCCAGAAAGTCGAAGAAGGATGAACTAGCACCTACAACTAGCAAGTATCAAGGTTCAAATCCAAAGTGTGCATGAAGCACCATTCAAGACTCGAGACCAAGATTCAGAAGACTTATAGATAGGAATTTTGTAACTAGTAGCTGATAGGCTTAGTTAGTCTTTTTCATTTTGATTTTGATGTAATAGCAGGACCACAGACCGGAACCTCGACGGAACGGTACCTCGATCGGCTCTTCACCTCGGTATACTCCATGTTCTCACGCACCTCCGAACTACACGTGGCCTGATTCCTTTATAGCCAAAGATATGTAGGCAAATCAGATACCAGGGCTCGGTCACATTCTCTTCTTTTCTCTTTAGTTTTAGTCTTTCCACATAAGAGTCGAGTCAAAAAGTATGTCTAGTCGTTCTTTGTCGGAAAACTCTTCGTGTTTCCAGTCAAAGAGGGGCAGCTGTACACGTGTGATTTTTGACCCTCCCCAAGAATTTTCACATGTTTTGCGTAAAATATTCAGTTTAGGTCTAATATAGCTATTTCAGCTAATTTTGGCTCTTTTTACTTTATTTCGTTACAAAAAGAAAAAAAATTACAAAAAAAAATATATATAAATTTTAGTTAATGTATTTCTCATAAACTTGGAAAATACAAAAATAGCACCTTGTTTTTAATCTTTATATATAATTTCAAAAATACAAAAAAATAGTTTCATTAATATTTTGTAGTCATTTTAATCTTTAAAAAATACAAAAATAGTACTTTATATTTTATCTTTATATAAAAAACGAAAATACAAAAAGTAATTTCATTAGTGTTTTGTAGTCATTTAATCTTTTAAAAATAAAAAAATAGTACTTTATATTTTTATCTTTATATAAAAATGAAAATTACAAAAAAAAATAATTTTATTAATGTTTTGTAGTTATTGTAATCTTGAAAAAATATAAAAATAGTTTTGTTTTAATTGTCAGTCTTATTTTTATAGTTATTTTGCTTATGTAGGATTAATATAATAAAAATATGTTTTCATTCTCGGTTCCGGTAAAGAATAATATTCAGGTTCAAACGGCCCATTTTTAGGCCCAAAATTCGGACCTAGCCCAATACCCATACCCAAGCCCACTACCCTAAAACCCTAAACTAAACCTACCTATAAAACTCCTATTATGCTTCAGCCGTTACACAAAGGGATTAGGAGGAAAATATAGACACTACACAATACATTGAAGACCTTTGATCTTCTTCTTCTTCTTCAAGAAAGCAAGAACAAAACCCTAGCCTCCACACTCCATAACAGCCAGCCCCTCACCGTCCCAAATGACCACCGGCTACTTCACCATCTCCAAGCGTCCAGCACCAGCTAGCCATCTCCGTTGTCGACCACTACTGCGTCTTCATCATCTCCAAAACCAGCAGCGAACAGCAGCGCTGGCATCTTCATAGCAGCAACCAAACGACCCTTGAACCAAACGACCAGTATAGTCCATCGCTGCTGCCTCCTCGTCCGCCATTGACGTCTCCCTCGTGCCCAGCAACTCCGCCAGCTCTTGTCCGCGAGTGAAATAGCCCACACGACCAAGCTCCTGCTTGTCGACCAGTCCCAAAAGCCCAGCGACGCAACGACCAGCCTGCCTCCCTCGCCATAAACGACCACCATTAACACCACTGCTGCTTCATCGTCTTCTTCCTTACGTCCAAACGACCCCTTTTGCTTTAGCTTCTCATACCAGTCTGCTGTGTCGTAAAACCAGTAGCAACAACATCTCGGTTCGCGTCGGTCTTGTTCGAGTTGAGTCATTTGGTCGTTGGTTTCCAGTGGAGGCTCTGTTCGCATCTTTGTCCGCTATTCGAGCTTCAGGATGGGCTTGTAAAGGTCCACCTCTTAAACTTGTTTTTAAGAGTCGGGTGCACATTTATGTTACCCAAATCCAAATCTCAACAGAGTCGAAATATGTCAACAACCACGGGTACATTGATGTGACGTGGTCCAAGACGCATTTTTGCGACGTTGCAATTCTTTTTTAAAAATAATAATAATAAAAGCAGTTAAAAAGTTAAAATTTGCACATAAGTTAAAACATGTTATAAAAATCAGATAAGTAAGCCAAATATGACAGTTGAGCGACCGTGCTAGAACTACGGAACTCGGGAATGCCTAACACCTTCTCCCGGGTTAACAGAATTCCTTATCCGGATTTCTAGTTCGCGGACTGTTAAATAGAGTCAAACCTTTTCCTCGATTCGGGATTCAACCGGTGACTTAGGACACCATAAATCTCCCAAGTGGCGACTCTGAATCTCTTAATAAACGAATCCCGTTTCGATTGTCCTTTAATTGGAAAAACTCCCTTTACCATGCCCTTCGCGGGGTGCGGTAGCGCCAAAAGGAGGTGTGACAATGACTGTGTCCCAGTATGAGATGAGATTTTTAGAGTTGTCTCGTCATGCTGTCTGGATGGTTCCGTCGGATCGTGAGCGGATCAGGAGATTTGTTGATGGCCTTAATTAACATCTCCGTATTCTTATGACTAAGAGAGAGTATTGGGTGCTTCATTCGAGGAGGTGGTTCATATATCTCGAGAGATTGAGGCGGTTCACCATCAGGATCGAGAGGAGAGGCAGGACAAGAGGCCTCGAGGTTCTGGCACTTTCAGTGGCGCTCCTTCGAGGGGCCAGTTCCAGCATGGTAGGGGTCGTTCTTTCAGGCCCGCTCAGTTGGCTCGTCCCGAGTATCGTGGTGCATATTTGGGTCGTGGTTATCATGGTTCTCAGCAGGGTCAGCCTTCACTCAGCGCTCTTCCAGCATAGAGTTCATCTCGTGCCCTGTCTGTTCAGGGTTCTTCTAGGCCGAGTGCGTCAGCTAGTCACTCCGGTGCGAGGGGTTCCCTTCAGTCCCATTTTCTAGCACCTGAAGGTTGTTATGGGTATGGAAAGTTTGGGCATATGTGGAGGTAATTCCCTCGTCGTACTGCTAGCTCACTTCAGTAGAGGGGTCAACCCTCTTCTTCTGGTCCAGTTTCTTCAACACCCGCCTCGCCAGCTAGGGGTGAGGGTCAGGCAGCTAGGGGTCACTCCAGAGATGGAGGTCGATCAGGGGTGGTCAGGCTTGTTTTTATGCTCTTCAGTGTAGGACAGATGCCATTGCTTCAGATGCTGTCATTACAGGTATTATTTTAGTTTGCCACAGAGATGCCTCAGTCTTATTTGATTCTGGTTCCACCTATTCTTATGTTTCCTCATATTTTACTCATTATTTGGGTACGTCCCGAGGGTGTCTTGCTTTACCTGTTCATGTATCTATCCTGGTGGGCGATACTATTATTGTAGACCATGTGTATTGGTCATGTTTGGTGACTATTGGGGGGTCTGGAGACCCGAGTTGATCTATTGCTATTGAGCATGGTAGATTTTGATATTATTTTGGGCATGGACTGGTTATCTCCGTGTCATGTTATTCTAGACAGTCATGCTAAGATAGTCATTTTGGCTATACCGGGTGTACCGAGGATCGAGTGACGTGGTGTGACTGATTATGTTCCTAGCAGGGTGATTTCATTCTTAAAGGCCCGACGTATGGTTGGGAAGGGTTGCCTTTCATATTTGGCGTTTGTGAGGGATGCTGGAGCCGAGACTCCTAGCATTGATTCGGTTCCAGTTGTGAGGGAGTTTCCCTATGTATTTCCTGCAGACCTGCCGGGCATGCCCCCGGACAGGGATATTGATTTTGGTATTGACCTGGAGCTGGGCACTCAGGCCATTTCCATTTTGCCACATCGTATGGCACCAGCGGAGTTGAAAAAATTGAACGATTAGCTTTAGAAACTCCTAGATAAGGGGTTCATTCGGCCTAGTGTGTCATCGTGGGGTGCACTCATTCTGTTTTTGAAGAAGAAGGATGGCACCATGAGAATGTACATTGACTGAAGGCAATTGAACAAAGTAACAATGAAGAACAAGTATCCTCTGCCTTGCATTGATGATTTGTTTAACCATCTTTAGGGAGCGAGGGTGTTCTCCAAGATTGATCTTCGTTCGGTCTATCACCAGTTGAAGATCAGGGATTCAGATATTATTAAGACTGCTTTCAGGACTTGATATGGGCACTATGAGTTTCTTGTCATGTCTTTCAGGCTGACTAATGGCCCAGCAGTATTCATGTATTTGATAAACAGTGTATTTCGGCCTTATCTGGATTCATTCGTTATTATTTTCATTGATGATATCCTGGTGTATTCATGTAGTCAGGAGGAGCACGCGCAGCATTTGCGAGTTGTATTGTAGAGATTGAGGGAGGAGAAGCTTTATGCAAAGTTCTCCAAGTGTGAATTTTGGCTTAGTTCGGTGGCTTTCTTGGGGCACGTGGTGTCCAGCGAGGGTATTCAGGTCGACCCAAAGAAGATAGAGGCGGTGCAGAGTTGGCCTAGACCGACCTCAGCCACAGAGATTCGTACTTTCCTTAGTTTGGCAGGTTATTATTGCTGGTTTGTTCAGGGATTTTCCTCTATTGCATCGCCCTTGACCAAGTTGACTCATAAGGTTTCTCCATTTGTATGGTCAGACGAGTGCGAGGAGAGCTTTTAGAAGCTCAAGACATCTTTGACCACAACTCCAATATTGGTTTTGCCATCAGCTTCGGGTTCTTACACTGTATATTATGATGCTTCGAGAGTTGGGATCAGATGTGTATTGATGCAGGAGGGTAGAGTTATTGCTTATGCTTCTTGTCAGTTGAAGCCCCATGAGAAGAACTACCCTGTACATGATTTGGAGTTGGCTGCTATAGTTCATGCTCTGAAGATTTGGAGGCACTACTTGCATGGTGTATCCTATGAGTTATTCACCGATCATCGCAGTCTTCAGCATTTGTTCAAGCAAAAGGATCTTAATTTGAGGCAACGGAGGTGGCTAGAGTTACTTAAAGATTATGATATTACCATTTTGTGTCACCCGGGGAAGGCTAATATAGTGGCCGATGCTTTGAGTCGAAAGGCAGTTAGTATGTGGAGTTTGGCGTACATTCCAGCTGGGGAGAGGCCCTTTGCAGTTGATGTTCAGGCTTGGCCAATCGGTTGGTGAGACTAGATATTTCGGAACCTAGTCGGGCGTTGGCTTGTGTGGTTTCTCGGTCTTCCTTATATGATCGCATCAGAGAGTGCCAGTATGATAATCCGCATTTGCTTGTCCTTAAAGATAGTGTCCAGCATGATGATGCCAGAGACGTGACCATTAGTGAGGATGGTGTGTTGAGGATGCAAGGTCGGATTTGTGTGCCCAGTGTGGATGGGCTTCGGGAGTTGATATTGGAGAAGGCCCATAGCTCGCGGTATTCCATTCATCCAGGTGCCGCGAAGATGTATCAGGATTTGAGGCAGCATTATTGGTGGAGAAGAATGAAGAAAGACATTGTAGGATTTGTGGCTCGGTGTCTCAACTATCAGCAGGTGAAATATGAACATCAGAGACTAGGTGGCGTACTTCAGCGGATGATTATTCCCGAGTGGAAGTGGGAGAGGATCACTATGGATTTTGTGAGTGGTCTTCCTCGGACTTTGAAGAAGTTCGATTCGATTTGGGTGATTGTGGATTGGCTGACCAAGTCCGCGTACTTCATTCCGGTATGTACTACCTATTCTTCGGAGCGGCTGGCAGGGATCTTTATCTGGGAGATTGTTCGATTGCATGGTGTTCCAGTGTCTATTATCTCAGATAGAGGTACTAAATTTACTTCCCAGTTCTGGAGGACATTTCAGCGAGAGTTGGGTATGTAGGTAGAGTTGAGCACAACATTTCATCCTCAGACAGACGGGCAGTCCGAGCGTACTATTCAGATATTGGAGGACATGTTGCGTGCCTGTGTTATTGATTTTTGAGGTTCTTGGGATGAGTTTTTGCCATTTGTAGAGTTTGCCTACAACAACAGTTATCGGTCGAGCATTCAGATGGCTCCGTATGAGGCATGGTATGGGAGGCGGTGTAGATCTCCAGTTGGTTGGTTTGAGCTCGAAGAGGTAGGCCATTGGGGACAGAGTTGGTTCAGGATGCCTTAGAGAAGGTGAAGCTGATTCAGGAGAGGCTTCGTACAACACAGTCGCGTCAGAAGAGTTATGCAGACCGGAAGGTTTGAGATGTGTCCTATATGGCTGGTGAGAAGGTCATGCTGAAGGTTTCGCCCATGAAGGGTGTTATGCGGTTTGGAAAGAAGGGAAAGTTGAGTCTGCAGTTTATTGGGCCTTTTGAGGTACTTATGAGGATTGGGAAGGTGGCTTATGAGCTTGCCTTGCCACTCAGATTGTCAGGCGTGCATCCAGTATTTCATGTTTCTATGTTCTAGAAGTATGTTGGGGACCCATCCCATGTATTGGACTTCAGCACGGTTCAGTTGGATGATGATTTGATTTATGATGTGGAGCCAGTGGCTATTTTGGGTCGTCAGGTTCGAAAGTTGAGATAAAAGGATATAGCTTCGGTGAAAGTGCAGTGAAGAGGTCGGCCCGTAGAGGAGGCTACTTGGGAGACCGAGCGGGAGATGCAGAGCAGATATCCTCACATGTTTGAGGCTTTAGGTATATTTTTTGACCCGCTCGAGGACAAACGTTTATTTTAGTTGGGGAGGATGTGATGACCTGACCCGTCATCACATGAGTTACCGCTTCGTTTTCCCTATTTTCAGCTTCTTTATGCTTCATTATCTGTATCTTATGTGATAGAGCTGGTTTGGAGAGGTTTTGGTAGGAAATGAGACACTTAGTTTCTTTAAGGAAGGTTTGGTTTGGAAAAGTCAACCAGATGTTGACTTATAAGTTAGAGGGCTCGGATGTAATTTCCGAGGATTCGGTTAGCTTCGGGGGATGATTTGTGCCTTAGGAGCGTGATCAGAATTGATTTTGGAGGTCTAGTGTAGAATTAGGCTTGAATTGGCGAAGTTAGCATTTTGGAGAATTCCGGTTGATAGGTGAGATTTTGATCCGAGGGTCGGAATGTAATTTCGAGAGTTGTTGTAGCTTCGTTAGGTGATTTGGGATGTGTGTGCAAACTTTCAGGTCATTCGAAGGTATTTTGGTCTAGTTTTTGATCAAATGCGAGTTTCGGGAGTTTTAGAAGAACTTAGGCTTGAATCCGATGTAATTTGATGGTTTTGGTGTTGGTTGAGCTGTTTTGATGATTGGAGCAAGTTTGAATGATGTTTTACGATGGGTTGGCACTTTTGGTTGAGGTCCCGGGGGCCTCAGGGTGATTTCAGATGGCTATCGGGATGAATTTTGGAATTGTGTTGTTTCAGAATTTGCTGGTTCTAGTATTTCCGCATCTACGGAAAAAAGGCCGCAGATGCGGTTCCACAGATGCGAAAAGAGGATCGCAGGTGCGAGTTTCTTGGAAGGTTGGTTTTTCGCAGATGCGGGCATGGAGCCGCATCTGCAGTGCCATAGATGCGGCGTTGGCATCGCAGAAGCAGATTATTTTCCGCAGGAGCGGAGTCCGCAGATGCGAACCTTGACCGCAGAAGCGGTCCGGGCATTTTAGTGAATGGCCGCAGAAGCGGAAATCGCAAATGCGAAAAATATCTGGCAGGAGGGTTTTAAAAGTTCATTTTGTTCTGCGAGCTCAGCTATTTTTCCTCCATTTTTGAACATCCTTGAGTGCTTTTGGGACTGTAATTGAAGAGGGATTTGACTGGGATTGATTGGAGGTGAGTTCTATGACCTAAAAACATGATTTAATTGTAGAAAGAACCTAGAAATTCATGAAAATTTATCAAAAGGGAGAAGAACTAGCGCTTGAGTTTTGGCATTTAAAATTGGGGTTTGATGGGTCATTTGAGCTCGTATTTGGGAGTTCTTAATATGTATAGACTCATGGCGAGATAAGGAATCTATTGATGTAAAATTTTCTGGAATTCAAGAAGTGGGCCCGTGGCTCGAGTTTTGCAAATTTCGTGATTTTTGACGTTTTTCGATTCTTTTCGATTGGGTTGTTGTTATTGTTGTTGTTGTTCGATTGGGCTATATTTCCTTAGCCTATTGTGACGTATTCATTGTGATTTTGGTCAGATTCGACGCGCGAGGAGGCCGATTTGCGAGGCAAGGGCATAGCGAGCTAGGATTTTGGCCGGCTTGAGGTGAGTAATGATTGTAAATGATATCCTGAGGGTTTAAAACCCCGAATTTACACAACGTAGTGCTATATTGAGGTGAAACACGCGCTTAATGACGAGCGTGGGGTTATTTACTATTGGGGATTGTGACTTGGTCCGTCCTGATTGATGTTTTTATCGCGTATTTGACTGAGATATGTTTGTTATCAACCTGATTTGGGCTTATTGCCATATTTTGGGCTTCATGCCGACTATTTGATACTTCGTGGACTTTTATCACTGTTTCCTCACTATTTTGATATATTACTTGAACTCAGTCCTATCGATTATTACTGTTTTACAAACTCAACCACTTTTAATTGAATTTTGAGACTTAAATGATGTTTTCACTGTTGTTTGGGCTGAACACTACTATTTTATTGATGCCCGAAGGGCTTATGATATTTTCTGGACTGAGTGAGGCCGATGACCATATGTGAGGATATGCTGAGTGATATGAGGCCGAGGGCCTGAGATGCATTTATGTGCCGCGAGGTGGCTTGAGTGACGTGAGGAGGCTTTCAGGCCTTGTGAGTGATGTGAGGAAGCTTTCAGGCCTTATGAGCGATGTGAGAAGGCTTTCAGGACTTATGTTGATATAGCGCTTGGGCCGTAAGTGGCCCCGCCAGAGTGAGCGCGGGTACCCGTATGATCTGAGAGTGAGCCCGAGGGGTTGATATTACGCTGAGTGAATGAGACTGAGCCCGAGGGGCTGATACTGTTCTGAGCGATTGATACTGGGCCCGAGGGGTAGATTTATACTCACCATTTACTTGTTGTTTTACCTAATTTACCTGTTTTTAAAAGGAGATTTCATTTGAATCTCTACTGTTTTACTGCTTTAAGTGATTTACTGCCTGATATAGAATTGCCTTGTGCGCTTATGAGTTTTCATGCCTTTGGTTATTATTTTTTATTATTACTCACTGGGTCGGAGTACTCGCATTACTCCCTGCACCATGTGTGCAGATTCAGGCATAGCAGAGTCCGCACCTGAGCACTGATTCCTTCCAGACCAGGCAGCGAGTTGGAGTTACGAGGTAGCTGTTGACGTCCGCAGTCCCTGGTCTCCCCTATCTTATGTCATTTGTATTTTCTTCAGACTATTGTATCGGATATTACACTTTGTAGACTTATAGCAAGCTCAGTAGTAGCTCATGACTTGTGATACCCCGTTTTGGGCTGTGTCGGGATGGTTTCCCTTGTTATTATCGTTGTTCCGCATTATTGGCTATATTAAGCATGTGTTAGAATTGTTAATGTTAATTAATTGCTTTAAAAGAGGTGTTTGCGTTGTTCTGGCTGGCCTTATCTTCACGAGAGGCGCCATCACGATCGAGTTTGGGAATTGGGTCGTGACATATAGATAGAGTGAAGGAAGATATTACATATAGATAGAGTGAAGGAAGATATTTTCTTCTTCAATTGTGTATCTATTTCCATTGCAATTAAGTAGCCTTTTATAGGCATAAAAAGTAAAGATGATGGACATAAAGTAGGAGATTTAATCTTTAAGCTATTCACAACATGGGCATCCAATGTAGCATCCAATGTACAAACTATTCATAACAAAGTCCAAGTTAAACAAAGCTATCTACTATGCAAGCCCACCTCTTTTTGTTGAAACCTATGTAGTGAAAAATATGAAAGGGCACACTACTTTCGTTAAGTACCTAGTTGAAAAAGCTGTAATATCTTAGCTAGTTTGGGTAATTTTACTGTCCCAGGATGATTAAGAATAATCTATTATTTTAACACTAAGAAAAAAAACCTAGAAAAGAGGAAGAGTCATTAAGACAAGAGCAGTGGCGGATCCTTGATTCCGAGCAAGGGGATCAATATTATAAAAAGTGAATAGTAAAAATTTCATCGAATGAATTCATCGAAATTTGTTGAATCCAAATGTAAAGTCAAACGGATTCATAAAAAAATTTATGTCTAAATAGGAATTAAATTATCATCGAAACTCATGTTAACTATATGTTGGATTAAAACTAATGTATTGGTTTTTTTTTGAGGTAATTATTTTTACATAAAAAAAAATATAGTAAAAAGGGCATTCTATGGAAGAAAAGGCAAAAAAAAAAAAAAATCATGTATAATATATGATTAACAAAAAATGAGCAAAAGATAATTGCAAAAATAGCTATTTTAATAATTAAGTAAGACAAAGAAGTTGAAAGCAAACATTAGGAGTATTAGAGCTTGTGGCCAAACATCTTGGAAGAAATAAGTATTTTTTTAAAATAAAATTAAGATGTTTGGCCAAAATGAAAAGTATTTCTGATCAGAAGCAGAAGCAGTGTTTCTGCTTTTGGGAAGAAGTTACAAATTCTAGCTTCTTCCGAGAAGCGGAATTAGAAGAAGAAAATAAATTTATTAACAAAAATATCCTTACATTGAATTTAAAATTTTCAAATTATCCCTCATTAATTTAACATTTCTATTTTATTTTTCTCTTTTTACCATACATTTCTTCTCTTTTTTATTTTATTCTATTTTTATGCTGTTTCTCTTATTTCTTCCTGGAATATTCTCTCTACCATAAAAAGTTCTCTTATTTTATGTAATTTATAACAATATATTTTTAATTTATATTAAGTGATGTATTTCAATATATTTAAATTATCACGTAAACAATAGGTAATACTAGATGACACAATGTTATGTTTTGGAATAACTATATTTCATATTGATTATTATATTTTTATTATAAGAAATATTTAAATTTATTTATCTCTTTTAAATAATACTAATTGCAAAGTAAACCTTTATTTATCCTTTTTCGTAATGTGATACGCAAAAGTATTTTTTGGAACGATTGACCAAACACGATTTGCTTGCAAAAAGTATTACTCAATGAATTGGTCGAATACAAACTACTATTATGCAAAAGTACTTTTTTAACATGCACTTTTAAACAAACGCACTTTTTAAAATAAGCAATTTTTGACAGTTTGGCCAACCGGGATCTTATTTGCCTCACCTTTTGTGTAGTGTACTGTTCAAGTAGTAGAAAGAAAAAATAATTACAGTATGTAGGAAGTAGGGATCTAACTTGATCCCTTAAAGACAATTTTAACCCCCTTGACCACTAAGCTAAGCTTTAAGCTTGTGTCAAGGGGATGCAACACTTAATATGAATAACAATCAAATTTAACCCTATATACAAAACGTAATTTTTCGGTCAAAAGGATTCGGATGAACATCTTTAAGCTTGTGTCAAGGGGATGCAACACTTAATATAAATAACAATCAAATTTAACCCTATATACAAAACGTAATTTTTCGGTCAAGAGGATTGGGATGAACATCCTTACACCCCTGAATAAGAGAGCTACAGGCATGTGCGGATCCACGGGTGTCATTATGGGTGACCATTGCTTTGGACGCGGAACTCCTAGAAATACACTGAAAACTTGACAAAAGAAATAATATATTAGATTGTAACCCAGGAACCAAAAGTATAACTGAGTGCTGCGGTTATTGGGGATGGTAAATTGCTGCGCTAAGGGTTAGTGCAAGATCGAATCCTGCTATAAGCGTTAGTCAGCATACGTTTTCCTTCTCTTGTTCGTTGTTTGCTTTCTTTCTTTTACTTTCTTTATTCCATTTTCATTTTGCTCCCAATATTTGGCCATTCAGCTCCTCTTCTATTTATTTATTTGCTTACTTTTCTTATTTTCCTGTTTTCAATTTTATCTTTGTTCCGCTCCCCAACTAAGAAAGCATTTTCTATTTCTTCTTTTTTCCCTTTTATTTTCTCTTTTTCATTTTACTTTCTTCTCCCCATATTTACTTCCCAGAACTCCTCCATTTCATTTTACTTATATTTGATTTTTGTAGCAATTTGGTCTTAATAGAGAGGATCTAGGAGTAAAATTTGATGTTCTATCTTTAATTTTTTACTATGGGTTAAGAGTTTTATATATATTGAGATTTTGATGATCTTTTACGTGTATATTTATGCTCTGCGCCAAAAACTTGAGTATAGTTGAACCGATTGATTATACGTTCTATATGCCTATTTGACAAAATATAGTGGATCACCCATTACCTCAAAATCCTAGATCTGACACTGGCTATAGGTAAGCAGGCAAGAAGGATTGGTGCAAAAATACGAGGCAAGCGACTCTCCATCTCCAGGAAGATTGTGTCCATGATCTGGGATTCAAATTCCCCTGGGGTAGGGGTACTAAGAAAGAAAGTTGATCACGGAGAGAAGTGCCTTTGTCTGGTTTAGTTTTACCGTTAAGATCTCCCAGTATAATCGAACGGTAACTGAATTATTCTAATAGTTTCGAAGGTTTTAGGCCTGTAGCTTTCCCCTTCCCCCCTTCTCGGACGGTGCTTGTATGGAGGGTGTGCCACCTAAAATCGGGCTTGAAGCTCTCACCTTACCAACAAGCCGAAAGTTGATGGCTATTGGTCACAACTGCTATCAAAAAGCTCCTACAAAGATAAATATTTTACAAGGAGGAGTGTGCATCTTTATGTTGGGTGAGCGAAAGCTTGCTAATGGATCAACTACTCCCATTGTTGGGGGTGGTACTGTGAAAAAATCATCTTGTCCTTACTCTTGAATTCTCTTTTATATGTTCTGTCTTTTAATCTCGTCTGTGAGCTCCTTAATAAATATACAAACTACATATAGTCACTCCGGATATTAAGATTATCCAAACTGACTAAGATATTACAGTCTTTTTCAACTAGGTACTTAACGAAAGTAGTGTGCCCGTCCATATCTTTCATTACATATGGTTCAAAAAAAAGAGATGGGCTTGCATAGTAGATAGCCTTGTTTAACTTGGACTTGCTGCAGAAAGCTTCCTTTGCAAGGTGATGTGCGATTTTATTTTCTTGATGGAAGTTATGTCTCATTACCAGTCTCATCCCCTGGTGCATTAACAACCTGCAGAATAAACTTTAGACTCATAAATAAGATTTTTATTATTCAATAATTTAAGGACTCCATGGAGTCCGTTTCGATTTCCAGTGAATAAAGATGCAATTTCTTTGCTAGATAGTTGAAGTCCCTCCCGTAGTGCAAAAAGTTCTACCTGAATGGAGTCCTGAAAGAGTGCTTTTGAGAAATCCAACAACGCAATTTCCATTGTCATTTCTAAATATTCCATTTAATCTGCTTTGAAGATCTTTTTATTTGAAAGCAACATCAACATTTAGTTTAAATCATCCCAGAGTTGGTTTATGCCATTTTATGTTGATTTTCTCTTTGCACAACCAGTTGATTCTTTTTTAGTAAAATAATTGTATTCCCATCTGTGATGAGTAATGACAGCAAGAGACACGGTTTGACAAGTATTATTATGAGTATTCCTTTGTTTATTTATCCACAGTTTCCATAATACCAAATGGAAAGCCTTCTTGCCAAGAAATGGAGTTTGCGCCAATGTTAAAATTTAGGTCTCTTAGTTGAAGAAGGCAGTAAGTAGAAGGGGGACAACTGATATATATACCCATGCTTACCCAGAATTATTGGGCAATAGGGCATTTTATTAAGATGTGAATAATAGTTTTATCTGCTACCCTATACATCAGACAGATACTATCAATATTTAATACCAATAAGAGCTAGGTAGTATCTACATGATAGTCTTTTATGTTGGCATCGCCATAGTAGGAATTTAATTTTGTTGGGAAAATTCAGAATCAAATCGAAGAGAAGTCTTTTCTATCGGTTATGGAGAGTCGATGATATCATAGCAAGACTTAGCGGACCGCTCGTCAGGCCTGATAGGTGGTGGTATCACACCATTTTCAAAGGAACCGTACGTGACATTCTCGCGTCATACAACTCCGTCCCGGAAGCAGGACCTTCCCTTTCCTTTGACCAACGAGTCCTCAAACCTTTATGATTTCGTGCTGAACTTGGGCTCTCATCGAACGAGATATTTAAAGACCAAATTGGAATATCCACTAGATGGGGTTAGATCTAACTAATAATGAGATTGTTATTGTAACAACTCGACCGGTCATTTTGAGCTTTAGCATTTCAATCGGCGGTTTGAGACTTTGAGCAGCTTCATATCATGTATTATAACTAGAGTTTATGGTTGGTTTTAATTTTCGAGTGGTTCAGGATTAATTTGAAAAAATAACTCTCCATTTGAAAGCTTTAAGTTGGAAGAGTTGACCAAGATTTGACTTTTAGGTAAACGGATTCGAAATCAGACTTTGATTATTCCAATAGGTTTGTATGATGATTTGGACTTGTATGTGTGTTCGGATTTTGTTTTGGAGGTTTCAAGAAGAATTCAACACTATTTGTCGTAAGTTGTCCATTTGAAGAGCTTAAGAGGTTATAAGTTTGACCAAGAGTTGACTTTAATGTTATTGGACTCCAATTGGTATTTCGAGACTTTAGATAGGTCTATATAGTTGAATTGAATTTATGTGCAAATTTTTGAAGTAATCCGAAGTGTGTAAGTGTGATTCCAACAGTCTTTTGAAGGAAGAATATTTAACAACTTAAGAGAAATTCTATTCGGTTTGGGCATTGATTCTTCGTTGTGATGTTCACGGCGGGTATTTTTAGCCTTTGGATAAGTTTGGATAATGTCTGTGTACTTATTGGTATGATTGCATGGGTTCCCGAAGGGCTCAATTGTGTTTTGGATCATTGGTTGAGAGACTAGTTAAGTTAAAGATTTGGAGTTTGACCACAGTCAATATCGAGTCAAGAGGACCTCTTTTCGGTGTTTTGAATGCGCGAGCTAGGTCGTAGCATATTTTAACATTGAAATGCATATATGGTTTGTATTCAAGAGGTTCTGAATGAGTTTTGGGTGCTGAAAGGAAGATTTTATGATTGCTGATTTTCTGGTGTAACAATTCCAAAAATAGCGATTATGTCCTTGGAGTTTTTGGACTTTCTTTAAAACATAAAAATATCATATCTCCCTCATTTTAAAGCCAAATTGGGTGATTCGGAAGGTTCTCTTGGGTATAATCTCGCAAGGATTATGTTGGACTTATCAAATGTCAGTTTTGGGATCATCTAAGATCTGATTTGGGCTTGGACAACTACAACATTTTTTACTTGTTTCGGAATTTAGTTACTTTTTCTCACAAGGTCTTAGAGCTGGAGAAGAGGCAATTTTTGAGGAAGTTTTCATCTACTTCATTGGGGTAAGTAAACCTAACTCGAATTTATGATTATAACATGAATTTATCATTGATTTTGGCTCTAAATCAAGGAATCTTAAATCGGAAAATAGGGTTTTAGCTTTAAAGATAAGAAAGTGCATTTTGGGATTTTGGCAAAATTTTTCTAAAATAAAAAATAGAGATTTGAACCATGATTTGGAGTCGATTTTGGATGAAGCTTGTATATTTGGAGTCAAATTTGAATGGGTGTTTGAGATTTATGAGTTTTGTTGGGTTCCAGGGCACAGGTCCGGGTTGACTTTGAGTATTTGATTAACGATTCGACTTTTATTGTTTGCGTTTGATTCCTATGATGTTATTTGATTTTATTTTGTTATATTTGGCTAGATTCGAGCCGTTCGGAGGTTGATTTGCGCGGTTTTATAGAGTATTGATTTGGCTTGTTTGAGGTAAGTATCTTGTCTAACCTTAAGGGAAGGAGGGAATAACCAGGATTTGGCATTAATTACCTATTTGTATTATGTGATAAGTGATGTGTACATGAGGTGATGAGCGCATACACGAGTGTTATGTGTGGCTTATGATCGTACTAGACCTTAAGCTATTAATATGCTTTAATTTTAGGATGTATTGTATATGAAACATGATTAATCACTTGGTAGCTATGTGAACATGATTACTACACTTGTTTTAGCCGTAGTAATGCTTATTTTTAAATATCCATCCGTACTTTACTATTTTCATATCCTTGTGAGCTTTGTTGATAAATTATGAACTCATATTCTTGATAAGACTTCGGCATTACTGTCTTGTTATTATTATGGCACATGTGGATATGTTGAGCGGATTATTTGGGTATTGGCACGAGGTCTTTGCTGTGCGAGTGTGATTGATATTGGCACAAGGTCTTTGCCGTACGTGTGTGATTTATATTGGCATGAGGTCTTTGCCATATGATTATGATTGATATTGGTACGAGATTTTTGTCGTGCGAGTGTGATATATATTATGGCACAAGAACTTTGCCGTGCGAGTGTGATTTATGGTGTGGCATAAGGTCTTTGCCGTACGAGTATGATTTATATTGTGGCACGAAGCCTTTTTCGTGCGAATGCGATTTATATTGTGGCACGAGGTCTTTGCCGTGCAAGTGTGATTTATACTGTGGCACGAGTCTTTTCCATGCGAGTGTGATTTATATTGTGGCACGACATCTTTGCAGTGCGAGTATAATTTATATTGTGGCACAAGATATTTGTTGTGCGAATGTGATCTATATTGTGGCACGAGGTCATTACCGTGCGATTGATAATGTCGGCACGAGGTGAAGTGCATTTATATTTGATGACTTATCGTTGAAGTTGATCCTTTACTTATATTAAATTGTCGTCACTTGTTCTGATGAGATTATTTTTATTATTTTTCTGCTATATTTTCTGTATCTAGTCTTGATATATTGCACTGGTTATTTGACTAGTGAGTATCACATGACTTGAACCTCGTCATTACTTCATTGATGTTAGTCCTGATATTTAGTGGGTACCGAACGTGGTGTACTCATACTATACTTCTGCATCTTGCTTGCAGATTTTGGAGTTGCGCTGCTGGATAATGGAGGCTATCATTGAAGATGTACCTACTTTTCGGATATAGCTACCACTTGTCCTTTATAGCTTTGGGTTCATACTTCTGTTCATGTATATTCTAAACAAATATTGTATTTATTTTGTGCTTGCTTTGTAAATCTAAATCTTAGTGGCTCATGACTTGTACTACCAGTCCTTGGGATAGTTGTATTAAATTCTATATATATATATATATATATTGATAATTTCTCAGTTTAGTAGTAACTTATACTATTTGACTTACCTAGCAGGTTAGGTTAGGTGCCATCATGATTTGGTGGGGTTTTGGATTGTGAAAAGTTAGTATCAGAGCTCTAGGTTCATAGGTTCTACGAGTCATGAGCAACTGTCTAGTAGAATCTTGCAGAACGGTGTGATGATGTTCATACTTATTTTCGAGAAGCTACAGGGCATCTAGGAAACTACCTATCTTTCTTTCCTTATCGTGCGACTTTGTTTCAGCTTGAAGCTTATACCTTTGATTTCCTTCCATTCACTTGTACGTGTTGTTGAGAAATCGGTATCAGTGATGCATCGATGACTTGTGATGCTGTGGATGGAATGTGAAGAGCTATGGATACTTGATCACCATCTTAATGTGTTGTACAATTTTGGAAGTGGGTGTGGCATTGGATATTTTGGTTGTTCATTTGAGGAATGAAGTTGATTCTTATATCTTTTTGATGAGTACAAACTCGGGAGTATTAATTGGTTGCCTAGTTGTTGTAACCATGGCAGAGTCATGGGCAAATTTTGATTTGATGCTAGCCAGTAGGATTTTGGCCCAGTAGGATTTAAGGTTGTGTGTTTCGTACGAGGTTTCTATTCAGTGGAATACATATACTATCATTTTGGAGCACTTGAGGAAGTTCGTTAACTGTCACAAGGATGAGTATGCACTTGACAGAGTCTTTGGAGTGTTTTATGACTAGTGTTACATAAGTTTATGAAGTATTCAGATGATTAACAGTACGCGATCGGGGCAACTATGAAGGAAGGGTGATATGGGTTACAGACGATGTGTTTTATGGCATTGAGCCAAGTGAAGGAGTCTACTATTGATTGCATGGTCATGTATTATATTAGTTTTTAGACTAATGGATGCTTGTGTATTAGCTATGACTTGAAAAGGATGAGTGCAAGGATGATTCGAGCAAGGTATTGGCTTGATGAATGATGCACTATACTTTGTGGGAATATGAAAATCTTGGAATGATTCAAGTTTGATATTCGTTATGGATGTAGTTTGCAAGAAAAAAAGAATCACTGGGTTATTTTTTTTGGATATTCATGTGCTGGTGGAGCATAGGTTGTTCGGTGTGTATTGGTTGTGCATCGAAGATTGGAGCAGAGTGGATGACTGTTGAGAAAGTAATGATGAGTTCAAGATTCATATGTGGTATTTAAGTATTTTCGAATTTTCATATGGCTAGGACTTGGGAACTGAATTGGATAGTTGTGAGACTTACGGTACTTTTATATTATTATCGACTCTACATGGAAGTATTAAAGAGATGCAAGAAACAGATTCGGATTCGTAGAAGGTCTCTTTAGAACGAGCATTTTAGTTTGAGTTACTTTTGGGTTTGGTAGTCTGTATGGCTTGGATGATTGGATAGACCCAATTCTAATAGCTTGGTTATGTGCTAACGAGTTTCGAAGAGTTCGTGATGGTTATGACCATAGTTCGAGGTTGTTGTCTTCTACAAGTATAGAAGGTTTGTTGCGTATTGTGATGTTCTTCTGGATTAGGTTAAGTAGAATATTTCTAGTTGGTGGGATGTTTATCCTACTTATTCAGAGTTGATTATGAGATATTTTGTATTTTCACAAGTTAGCAATGATGATTATGGTGCACCGTGTAGGATTGAGATTGCATGTACAAGGTTGTGCTTTACATTCGAAAGGAAGATCATGAGTTCTAGATAGCATAGGCGGTTTCAGACGTTTAGAAGATTGTTGATACTATTTGGTATTACCTGAGAAGGGTGTGCATTTCAGAAGACACATTTTATTGTGACTCGCGGATGCTTGACTAGTATTATGGTAATCGCTCGATTTCTATGTGGTGCGAAAGTTTTGTGTGGGTATTTCCTGTGAGATGATTGTGTATGAGGGATGTGTCAGTGTTCGAGTGATGGAGTTAGGATCGGATATTGAAATTTTTGTATTTTTGATGTTTAGGGACTGGACGTTCTCAGAGACAGGTTGTTTCTTGGTTGGGGACTGTGAATATATGTTAAGAGTTTGACGACTAAGTGTATGTGTTAAGGTTAGGTTAATGTGGACTTTTTGGAAAGTTATTTACCTATTTTTGGATAATTTGAGGGCCCGTTGGTAGGCCTAATGAGAATGTGCGTTCTACATCTGATCAAGTTTGTTTACTCAACACAACTATTATTGATGAGTGTGTCATCAACTTGAGTTGATCTTATTCATGACCTGATATGTTCCATGTGTTACTCTCTTATGCTAAGATGGGTTGTGAGACTGTTGACTATTTATACACGTAATGTGGTTTTGCTTGAGCCTTGTGGCAAAGTTTGAGCAAGATGACTCTTGGATGTCGAGTTGCTTATTGCAATTGGCCTTGTTTTTCCTATTTGTGGTGTATGGTGTTATCCGTTTCTCCATGGTTATGATCATGCACTTCGTGTGCTTCTTGTTGATATAAACGTGTTTGGTGGGTATGAGAATTTAGGCAATGGGTATACTCTGTGGATCATTATGTTTGGATCGAGTTACATACCATAATGGAGTTATATTAGGAAATTATCCTTTATGCTTAATTCGTGTGTTTTGTTTCTCCCTTGTAGAGTGGAATCATAGCATAGCGCCTTGGTGGTTGAATCTGCTAAACTTGTTGGACAATTGTCTTATTGGGTTCTCCTTCCATCTTTGGTTATATTCGAGTTGTTGCTTGTTGGATGCACATATTGCATCGTATGTGGCTCTATGTGGCGTTTGGTGTGGTTGGTTGGTCGAGCAGCTCGTACTGGGCGAAATAAGATTTTTGGACCCGAAATTAGTGCCATTAGATTTAGTTAAGGTATATTTGGGAGAATAATGTCAGCAGTTGGCTTAGAATTTGGCAATGACTCTTATTGAGCGAGGGAGCTCCATGACTTGTTGATCTGTTTGGTGGTTATGAGTTTCTATGTGTTTCTTTCATCAATGTAAGTGTAAAAAGAATTAGAACAAGGTTTTATTTGATATGAGATATGTTGCCGTCACCAAGTTTGGTAATGACTAAATATTATGGTCGGAAGTTATTACTATGAGTACATGAGTTATGTGGTACATCCTAGGAATATAGCTATGGCTTGACGTAGCTTGTTGACACTTTTATAGGGTGTATATGCGAGAACCAGATCTTTCCCGATGTTGGGATTTGGTCTTAAGATTTATGAGCTAAGGTTGAAGGATCTTCAGTCGGAGTTATGCCAATGGACTTAAATGGATTGTGGTGACGTGGGATTACTCATGCATATTGTGTATGGTGAGCTTATTCACTTTTTTCATTACTTTGGAATGACTTTTAGCACTTTCGAGGATGAACATATATTTAAATGGGGGAGAATGTAACAACTTAATTGCTCATTTTGAGTTTTAACATTCCATTCGGTGGTTTGAGACTTTGAGTAGCTTCATATAATATATTATGACTTACGTGTATGCTCAATTTTGATTTTCGAGTTGTTCGGAATTGATTTAGAAGAATGACTCTCGATTTGGAAGATTTAAGTTGGAAGAGTTGACCAAGGTTTGTCTTTGGATAAACGGACTCGAAATCGAGTTTTGATTATTCTGATGGGTTCATATGATAATTTTGGACTTGTACAATTATTCGGATTTGGTTTTGGAGGTTCCTAGAAGAATTCAACACTATTTGTCGAACAACGGCAATTTGAAGAGCTTAAGAATTCATAAGTTTGACCAAGAGTTGACTTTGATATTATTGGACTCCAATTGGTATTTTTCGACTTTGGATAAGTCTATATATTTGAATTGAACTTTTGTGCAAAGTTTGGAAATAATATAAAATGTGTAAGTGCGATTCTCACTCTTTTGAAGGAATGAAGATTTAATAACTTAAGAGAGATTCTATTCGATTTGAGCATCGATTCTTCATTGTGATGTTCTTGTGGGTATTTTGAGCCTTTGGATAAGTTTGGAAATAATATAAAATGTGTAAGTGCGATTCTCACTCTTTTGAAGGAATGAAGATTTAACAACTTAAGAGAAATTCTATTCGATTTGAGCATCGATTCTTCATTGTGATGTTCTTGTGGGTATTTTGAGCCTTTGGATAAGTTTATATAATGTATGTGTACTTATTGGTATGATTTCATGGATTTTTGAGGGGCTCGGTGTGTTTTGGATCATTGGTTTGAGAGACTAGTTAAGTTAAGGATATGGAGTTTGACTACAATCAATATCGGGTTAAGATGACCTCTTTTCGGTGTTTTGAATGCGCAAGCTGGTTTGTAGCGTATTTTATGGTTGAAATGCATATGTAGTTTGTGTCCAAGAGGTCCTGAATGAGTTTTAGGTGCTAAATGAAGATTTTGCGATTGTTGATTTTTCCAGTGTAATAATTCCAAAAATACCTATTATGTCCCTGAAATTTTCAAACTCCTTTAAAACTTCAAAACATTATATCTCCCTCATTTTAAGGACAAATTGGGTGATTCAAAAGGATATCTTGGATGTAATCTCACAAGGATTATGTTGCGCTTATAAAATGTGAGTTTCGGGATCATCTAATATCTTATTCAGGCTGGAAGTACTGCTGCATTTTTACTTGTTTTGCAATTTAGTTACTTTTTCTCACAAGGTTTTGGAGCTTGGGAAGAGGCGAATTTTGAGGGAGTTTTCATCTACTTCATTGGGATAACTAAACCTAACTCGAATTTATGATTATAACATGAATCTACATTGATGTCGGCTCTAAATTAAGGAATCTTAAAGAAGAAAAGAGGGTTCTTGCTTGGAGGATATAAAAATGCATTTTGGGGGTTTTGGCAAAACATTTCTAAAATGATAAATGGAGATTTGAACCCTGATTTGGAATCAATTTTGGATGAAACTACTATATTTGGACTTTTATTTGAATGGGTGTTCGATATTTGTGAGTTTTATCGGGTTCCGGGGTGCGGGCTTGGGTTGACTTTCTCGTTGACTATGGATTCAGCCTTTATCGTTTAGGTTTGGCTCCTATGACATTATTTGATGTTATTGAGTTGGTTTTGGCTAGATTCGAGCCGTTCAGAGGTTGATTCACGCGGGACAACATTTTTAAAGTATTAATTTGGCTTGTTTGAGGTAAGTATCTTGCCTAACCTTGTGTGGGAGAATACCCCTTAGAATTTGGCTTTAATTTCCTATTTGTGTTATGTGAAAAGTGACGTGTATATGAGGTGATAAACGTATACATAGGTGCTATGTGTGGCTTATGACCGGACAATATCTTAGGCTATTAATATGACTTTACTTAAATATGTATTGTATATGAAACATGCTTAATCACTTGGTGGCTATTTGAACATGACCACCACATTTGTTTTAGCCGTAGTAATGCTTTATTTGTTAAGTACCCATCCACATTTTACTATTTTCATGTCCTTGTGTACTTTGTTGATAAATTATGAACTCATATCCTTGAGAAAATTTGGCATTATTTTATTGTGATTATTGTTGTACATGTGGACGTGTTGAAAGGATTGTTTGGATATTGGCACGAGGTCTTTGTTGTACAAGTGTGATTGATATTGGCACAAAGCCTTTACCATGCGAGTGTGATTTATAATGTGGCACGAGGTCTTTGTTGTGCGAGAGTGATTGATATTGGCACGAAGTCTTTCCTAGGCAAGTATGATTTATAATGTGGCATGAGGTCTTTGCCTTGCGAGTGTGATTGATACTGTGACACGAGGTCTTTGCCGTGCGAGTGCGATTTTTATCATGGCACGAGGTCTTTGCCGTGCGAGTGTGATTGATATTGTAGCACGAGGTATTTATCATGCGAGTGTGATTTATATTATGGCACGAGGTCTTCTCCATGCGAGTGTAATCAATATTGTGGCACGAGGTACTTGCCGTGCGAGTGCGATTGATAATGTGGGTACAAGGTTCCATATATGTGCATTTCTATTTGATAACTTTTTGTTGAAGCTAAGCTTTTACTTGTATTGAATTATCATCACTTGTTCTGATGAGATTATTGTTATTATTTTTCGGCTATACTTTCTGTTTCTAGTCTTGATAGATTGCACAAGTTATTTGACTAGTGAGTATCACACAACTTTATCCTCATCACTACTTCACCGAGGTTAGTCCTGATACTTATTGGGTACTGACCGTAATGTACTCATACTACACTTATGCACCTTGCATGCAGATCTTGGAGTGGCGCTGCTGTGGATGACAAAGGATATCATTGAAGATGTACCTGCTTTTCAGATATAGCTACCACTTATCCTTGGTAGCTTTGGGTTCATACTTCTATTCATGTATATTTCAAACAAATATTGTATTTATTTTTGTACCAGCTTTATATATCTAAATCTTAATAGCCCATGACTTGTACTACCAGTTCTTGGATTAGTTGTATTGAATTATGTTGTAGTTTTTATTACATATATTACTGATATCTCAGTTTAGTAGTAACTTATACTATTTGGATTACCTAATCGGTTGGGTTAGATGACATCACGATTTGATGGGGTTTTGGATCATGATAGTTATGCTTAACCTTGTCCGGAATTTCAAAGAACAATTTGGAGAGACCTCAATAATAATTTTAAAATGTCCTTTATCTTAACAGCTTGATCTGACTTAGTCAAAGGATCCTCGATGCAATTCCTAAGGCATCACATGTTTAGAATCCAGCTGAATAGCCAAATGTCCATATTAGAATTTATGCTAGGAGACCAAATAATACCCTTATTTCAATATTCTCACCCCTTTAAGATGCTGCTCTAGATGAATGGAGAATTAATAATATTCCTTTTACGAGCATGACATGTAATAAGAAGTCTCGACCATGGAGGTGAAGAATTATTGAGAATATCCAAGTTAGACCCATTAAGATGGGGCATTTGCATTTATATCCGTTTTTTGTGTCACATTTAACTTGTGTCCGCTTTGCAAAAAAAATTACAAGCGTACCTGTTTTTTCGCATAACTTCAGCATACGGGGCTGAAGTAGCAAAGACAATCACGCAAAACTTCAGCATTCTAGTAGCCGGGCCTGAAGTTCAGCTCTAGAGCTGAAGTTTTTGTGTTGTGACTGGAAACTTCAGCTCTAGAGCTGAAGTTTTTTTACCACCTATTAATATTACATACTAGAGCTGAAGTTTCCAGTTACAATACAAAAACTTCTACTCTAGAGCTGAAGTTTTTGTGTTGTAACTGGGAAACTTCAGCGAAGTTCTTGTCTTTGTAACGGGGGAATCCCACTATCAAGATGAGTAGTTTTAGAGTTATTTTATCAGAACAAGTTCCATACGAAAGCGCCTGGCATGATCTGAATGTATCTCCACGGCTTAACGAGGATTGAGAACATAACTTTTCGCCAATACAGTAGCACGTTGAGCCGACGAATTTGCAATCTTCACAAGTTGAGTGGTAAATACTACTATTTGTAGTGTTATTGTTCGTTTTCTCTATAATAATATGTATTTCTTTTATAGGTGCAAAGAGAGAATACAACAAAAGTTGGTCTTTTTGTAGAGTTTGAAACTTTATCAAGACAGAAAGGGTATAGGACTTGTGTTCCAGTAATGGAGGAATTTGATAGTATCTGAAGGGGAGGAGAATGCGACCTGAAGTTGTTTAAAAAGTGAGTACAAGTTAAAAAATTTGAAAAAAATAGGTATAAATTAAATGGGGGCGACTAAAAAAGACGCCCCGTGCAATTTGTGGGTTAAGATGCAAAAGTTTTTGACTTTTGGACCCTTAAGACCTAGCCCATTTTCTTTTTTCCTTTATAAACCAACCAATATAGTGTAATCTTTTCGTTATATATGACGATCCCTATATGAAATCTCTCTGAACTTTATTAATTTGACGCAAATATTTTGGAGGAAGAAAGGTGTATCATATATAGCAATTTGGGATTGTATTAAGGGCTGAATGTGCTAGAGTAGTCCTACCCGTAATGTTTATAAACTTAGGGGTCGTTTGGTTGCAGGTTAGAGTTATGCAGGTATTAGTTATACATGTATTAGTTATGCATGGATTAGTTATGCATGTATTAGTTATTCAGGGATAAGTTATGTAAGGTTGATTTATGTTGGGATTAGTTATGCGGGAATTAGTTATGTGGTAATAATATAAGGATTAATAATATAAATGTAATGTGAGTGTTATTTATTATTAGCTTACTTTATTTTATTAAAATTGTTACTATAGTTTAAATATATTTTCTTAAACAAAAAATGCAAGTTTGAATAAAGGGTATTTTTGTTATTTTGTATTTTAATACAAGTATTACTAATATATGTATAAGTTATTCCACCTTCTACTCTGCATAAATAATACATAAATTCCCTAATAACATATACATGTATTAGTTACGAGGAAAAGAAAAATATGAACTAAATATTGTATTAGCAATGCTACATTTTATGTGGAAAAGAAGAAAGACCAACCAAACATTGTAGTATAACTTATACTAGCTTCTGTGTGGAGATTATTTTTTCCCCTCTTTTAATCAAACAATGTATAAAGTTATCCTAGTTTTAATACATGTATAACTCATCTCTAACCGACTACCAAACGATTAGTCTTCCAAGCAGCTAACTTAGAGCGCATAATATCAATGATAAACTGAAAGTTAGCCGATTTTGATTTACGATTAAGGATAGGAAGTTCCAAGTATTTCCCAAAGTTATCACTCACTTTCATAGCAAAAAGATTTGCCATGTCTTTAGCCTTCTTCGGATGGCAATTTCTTGAAAAAAAGAATTTTAGATTTTGTATAATTAACTTTTTAATCCAGAAGTTGAACAAAAAAGGTTAAGCCTTGGAGGATAGATTTGGTAGTTTTTTCATTAACCCTGGACATCAGATTTAAATCATCTACAAAATATAGATAAGAGAATTCAGGACCTTTACTATTGATACGAATCAGATCCCAACTACGAATGTCAACTTGGTGACTAATCTAGCGAGAGAACACGTAGGATAAAAGGATAGGGGACATCAGATCTCTTTTGCATGTACCTTTGCTTGGTGAAAAATAACCAGTTCGATTTGGATTCACCATAAGTGCAATATTACTAGTAGTAACACATGCGAAAAATTTAAAACATTTGAAAGTGCAATAATGAAAGACCATTCAAGATGATTAAATGCCTTCTCAAGATCTATCTTGAGCATCATATTAGTAACTTTTCTTTTAGTCTTACGAAATTTAGAAATCAATTCTTGAATTTTAACGGAATTATCTGAAGAACGTCTTTATTTTAGAAATCTGATTTGAAAATAACTAGTAAGGTACTTCATATAGGGTTTAAGATTTTTGGAAATTATTTTAATATTGATTTTGTAGACATTATTATAATGTCCTATAGAACGATTTTTTTTAGAGTATTTGTATTCAGGATTTTAGGAATGAGACATATGTTTGTCTTATTAATGTTACGAGGTCTGAACCACTAGGAGAAAATCTGGTGGCAGAAGGTAGTAACCGATTTTTTCACAGAAATCCAATATTATTGAAAGAAGAAAGGATGGAGGCTATCAGGGCCAGGGGCTTTCACAGGCTTGAAAGAAAAAATAACTTTAGTAATTTTACTCTTATTTATATGTGTGTGTGAGTGTATTAGTGTGTATGTGGATAGGTGGATTGAGTTGCACGCCGTAACAGTAGTGATATTGATAGGTGGATCCGGTTCGTGCCACAATGAAAAAGATGAATTGTGGTTATTCGTTGTTGTTATATTCCGCTACTGTGTTGAGTTGTGAGACTGTGATATGATGATATTTTAGTGCCCCATGTCATTTACTTTATTGTTTAGTTTAATTATGTAGTTAGTCATTTCTCTATTTCGTTGTTATTTTTTTTGTTGGTAAAATTAATATTTTATTTAACCAAAATGTTCAATACAATACATCAATTGTTGACCAATTCCTTTGCTTTGCTTGACAACTAATCACTATGCTATAACCTATACAAGATTTTGATTTCAACTATACCCCATACACATCCTACTGCCTATACAATCTGCAACACACACAAATAGACATTACATTTGAGAAAACATATAAGCTAAACTTGTTTAAGGAATCTAGTTCAATGCTTCCAAATGCTTCTGCCAGCTGAGATATGAGTTGCCTCTGATGTGTGTATGGATTGTAATTTCTCTACACATTCTATCCGGGGATGAGCTGCTACCCTAAAATCTGATCTGGTTCCTATCTTGCCATATATGATATACCATCATCCCAAAGACAGCTGAGACAATTGTGCATAATCCTTTCTTTTTCCTAGCACAGGTTGTCACCTATTTCACCTCTTCTTGCCATATATTTTTATGCCTTGGACAACCAAGCCAATTCAGTAATCTTTGCCAGATATTCTTAGTGTAGTCACAACCAAAGAGTAAGTGTTGAAAGTATTCATCACCCAGGCCATATAATACACAAGCTTGAGGAACTTGTATACACTACTTTTCTGTAACCTCTCAACAGTAGGTAGTCTACCCTGCACAGCTAGCCATAAGTTGATTTGTGTCTAGGATGTATATGTGGTTGTAAGATTAGGTTCTTCCAGTACACCTTTTGAATTTGAGAGAACTGCATCTGATATAATTTCTTGATGTTGAATCTTCCATCAGTACTTTAAAATTTCATCAGTCTTGAGGTCAGGTCACCTTGCATGGTAGGTAGATCAAGGATAAGCTTCCTGAGCTCAAGAATTTTTCTCATTACCCGGGCTATATTCTTCGGTATAAACATAGTATCTACAGTCTGGTTCTTGATGTAGTAAGTATGGATCCACGTGATCCAAAGGCAATCCTTCTTCTTGGTGATAGCCCATAAGTGTTTTGCAACTGCTTCTCTATTCCACTTGTACAAGTTTATAACATTCAATCCTCCAGTTGCTTATGGCAAGCATATCTTGTCCCAAGACATCAATGCTTTCCTAGAGATATCTGCTTTTCCTGTTCATAGGAATGTCCTGCATGTGGCTTCAATCATTTTTAACACCTTCTTTGGCAATAGAAATTGTTGAGCCCAGTATAATTGTACACCAAAGATCACCGACTTTATTAGATGCAGTCTTCATGAGTATGATAGTAACTTTGATGTCCGACATCTTATCCTAGCTGTGATCTTTTCTATCAGTGGCCAGCATTGGTTAATTGACAGCTTCCTTGATTCTAGTGGCATACCCAAACAGTTGAACGGCAACGTGCCCTCATAATATCCCAGCTCCTGCAAGATGTCCTCCTTCAGATTTGCACAAATGCCAGCAAGGTAAATGGAGCTCTTGTCTGCTTTTGCCTATAATCCTGAAGCCTTTGAGAACTTCATAAAAGCATGTTGAAGCAACATAATAGAATGGAGGTCTGCCCTACAAACATCAACAAATCATCAGCAAAACACATATGGATCATTCCCAACTTTTTGCATCTAGGATAGAAGTGAAACTCCTTGTTCAAAGACAACTGATCCAATTCCCTCTGTAGATATTCCATGGAAAGCACAAACAGGTAAGGTGACATAGGGTCACCTTGCCTTATTCCTTTTTGGCCTTTGAAGGGTTTAGTGAGGCCCCATTCAATGTTAAGGAATAAGTGAAAGTTGTTATACATTACATTATCCGCTCGATAAACTTATATGGGAATCCCAGTTCAATCAGAAGTCTTTTCAGTAAATAGGCCCAGTACATGTGCAGGCCCTTAAACTTGTCCATTTATTTTATTTAAACACTTAACCTTGGGATAGTACCTATTGAACACTTATACTTGAGCTAATCTGTATCAATTGAGCACAATTTTGGCAGCCAGCTATAATATATGAGCGCGTGATTCTCATGCACAGTTGACTGGGAAAAAGTGAATGATAAAATGACACATGACAATAATTATAATAAAATAAAATAAATACTTCTTCCCCTCCATTGTCTTCTTCGTCTAACCCATGGTCACCGAACTGCAAAATACTGAATACATGCTGATTTTGTCAGAGTCTTCCATCTATAGCTCATTTAGAGGACATTTGCTTCATATATTATGCAAGATTTGCTTGGTTATCTGTTTTGCTAGATTTCTTTGGATTTTAATGATAGAATGGAAGTTGTGATATTGTTTATACTTAAATAGCAACTACAATTAATCTACAAAAATAAAGATAACTAATCGACATGACTACAAAATAATTACATTTATAAGTTGTAGATAATTGCAACTACAATTTATACACCAAATTAATACATCTAGTCTACATAAGCATTAATCTACACAATACCTACATAATTCTTCAAAAAGAAACAGTAAGAACTACAGAATGACTACAAAATAACTACATTTGTAAAACTGTAAAAAATAGTCGGTTACGAACTATCATCACTACAACGGACTTGACGGAGAGCCTGGAGAAGTTTAGAAGAGTAGATCTGCTGCTCGTTTTGAGTTCTCCACCTCGATATTGATCAAGGCTAGCGGTTGGAACTAGCTCTGCCTCAACTTCCTATATCTCTTAGAACTAGCTCTGCCTCAACTTCCCTTGCAATGGAATCCAACTCTGTCATCCACTCGCTCATATTCTTTCCGGTCAGAGGCATGGCTTCCAGGCATTTGCAGTCCGGTGTATCAGACAACAATGAAGCAGATCTCCTTTCATTTTGCAGTGAATAAGCGTCGATTTCTCGGTTGAAAACAATAAATGCCTCATTTTCAGAAGCAACATAGAGAAAGAAGGAGAGAGAGAGAGTGAGAAAGAAATGAGGGAGGAAAAGAGAGGGTAGAACGTGGGGGATGAGTATTTAGTGAAAAAAGGTAAAAGATATTAGTATTTTATTTGTGTGGGGTGGGTTAGATCGTAATTGTGTCCAATTAAGAAGACTCATTAATAGTGTCATTAATTTGAATTATGGTATATAGTTGGTAATTAAGTTTATTAATTGTAATTAAATCAAAAGTTAAGCAATGAATGTAATAATTTAATAAAAGTGGTATATACATGTAAAAATCCCTTTTTGTTTCAAAATGTTGACCCGATGTCACTAATATTTTTTCAAGAATTCAAATTCATTTAACTTTTCAATTTTTCAATTTTATGTAAAATATTCTCTACCAAATACATTTATCAATATTTTGTTATCACTGATCTAATGTACAAAGTCAAATTAACATAGAAGTCAACGGGCATTATCACATACAGTGTATGAAACAAGTCAATACAAAGAACATATATACATATCTGCTTTACACTATCTCCTATCTCGATAAACACAGACACATCCTAAAGTATATGAGGCACAAAATAATTTTTTTTTTTATTAAGGATGATGCACAAAAATCTTCACTACATCTTTCTGACTCGTCTGGTACGAATATGGAGGCTTGGAATGGTAGCGGATGGTGAAGAAGGTCCCTTAGATCTTTATCTGTTCTCGCTATCAGGAAAATAATTGGAGATGCAAGTTTCCTTTCATTTTATGTACAGTTCATTTGTAGTTTGGTCTTCAGCATGCACTCAATGTTTAACCAACATTGCCTCTAATCGTCTTCTCCTGGCGGCATGTTTTAATTTCTCAAGTGCGACTAATCCAACCTGCCTGACCCTTTCTCTGGACAAACCTATCCTGTAAAGAACCAAAAATAGCATTTAGAACAACTGTTCAACATATAGATATATCAGTCAACAGAACAAAAATGAAAATATCTACATAATAAGAAACTTCAATGCTATAAATTTTTCAGATCACGTTTAAATTGATGCTTGTTACGAATTTAGACATGTACATTTTTTCTTTATCCTTAGCTAACTACTGAGTAAATTCATTCTCAGAATTAACATGGTTGATTATGCCAATCCGATGATATTCATTTTTTTTTCTTCCTGGAGATAAAAGAAGAATGAATCAACACACTTCCAAAATACAGATACCCCATGAAAACGGGCTACCAAGAATATGCGTGATAAGCATTCTAAAGAATCGTGTTAACTAGAACTTTGTCCAAAAATAGGTTCTCGATCAGCATAACCTGCTGTATGATGCCATAGTCTTGATGGGAAAAGTAATATCCACTGACAAGTAGTAAACAACCAATGTTATTAGGACTCTTACCTTCTACTAATATCTTCCCAGGTAAGACACTCATTGTCTAGACCATAATACAGTCGGATAATCTCTCTCTCGCGTTCTCTAAGAGTTGAAGAGATGAGGTTGTTTACTTCATCCTGTAAAAGATATAAAAACAGTAATGATTTCTTCACCAGCAGTCTATGAATTCAGGAAGAAGCCAGAAGTTATACACAAATGAACCTCAGAAGTGTTCTCTTGCATTTTTACCAGAGTATATAGAAGCACAAGATTAATATATTCCAAAAGATACGACTTTTTCCTCTGAACAATTGTGACCAAAGTCGAAACATATTCATTGCCATTAATTCATAGTTACACTGATGCTTTGCATAACTTATAGAGAACTCAAACACATTAAGCCGTTTAATCTCTGAGTCAAGTTTGCATCTTGATAAATAATAAGAGAAGAAAACAATGCAGCATAGAAGAAGGTAAGACCAGCGGACGCCCATTCGATGAAAAGAATAAGTAGGTAGGTAGATAGACGCATGATAGACAGTCACACGTATCCTCTTACCCTTTGACCCAAATTTGACCTATAAGTCGGTGTGTTATCCTTACTATCAATGAGTAGTAATGTACATGCCTTGCAAATGTAATAGAGCATTAAAATATATCAAGCCTTCCATCCCTGAGATAAGAATAGAAAAACCAGGAAAAACATGGAAAGAAGTTGTCTAGAAAGACCTACACTCTCTTGGAATCATGCAAACTCAGCACAAAATGATGCACAATGGAAGAAAAAGATCCTATAAACTGTAAATTTAGTTGTGATTCAGGTTCAGTTTACTAGGATTCCGTTAGTCATGTAAGAAATTTGTGAGTGGAAAATTAGAGAACTTCTGGTGCTAGAGAACCTAAATCTTCAAATATTGGATTACTATGGGTCTAAATGAAGTGATAGGGTTAACGATGATTCGTAAACATGACCCTAACTAATTTGGTATTGAACCGCAGTTATAGTTGTTCTAGAAGAGAAAAAACACAGCAACACAGAAAGAAGGGACTTCATGAGAACAAGATTTCATGGTAACGCCACTATCAAATGTAATGATCTAAAGGTACAAGGAATATATGCCAAGATCATACTTCCTGCACGAAATTATGATTCGGAAATTAACCATCATTATGAGTTGATGTATTGATATTGAACCTTATTTTGACTCAAGGAGGAAAGACTCATATCAGGGTGCTACCATATGTAATGCTACCATAGTAGAGCTAATTGCCACTACGAATCTTTCAGGCATGCATCTATCAGGGTGCAACAAATACTAATTCATCCGTAATTTGAGGGAGGGGATAACAGGAAACAAATACCTCAGAAGTTTGATTTTGTTAAAATTCATAGATTTATGATCACAAGTATTTTACTAAATACCATTCATATATTCAATATTTAATAATAAATTGTGAGGATTGTTATGATAAATTTTACCTTGAGCATCCATTCATCAACTCCATGCCACGGGATGTTCTCCAGGCGATTATCAGCAATGTACTGCAGAAGAAAGAAGGCTATGAAACATTAGTCAGTGAGGAAGAAATGGCTAAAAAAGGCCTAAAACCATAAGATATAGGGTTCAAATATCTCCAGTAGATTGATCGTAGTTAAGTCATCCCCTACTCTGGGTGATAATACAAAATATACTTTTAGCGTTGTCAATATTGTATATCTCTCTGATAACGAGTAACTAATAATTTTACTGTAATAATTTATCTCAAATCTATGGAAGTTGAATCTTAAATTTGTAATAGCCAATGTCCTTAGTTATCAAATCAAAATATCTGTGAGAAAGTTAATATGTACAATTTGGATGCCAGCAATCTTGGATTATTTATTAAATCCAGAAGCTGTCAAACTCAAATCTAGACATTTTCGCAAGGATTTTGGTTTGGACTTACGCTGTGAAGTGTTTCTCCAGGAAGGCCATTTAAAGAGGGAAATGCTTCCCTATCAAGTGAAAACACCTTGCTGCTTGCCTAGAAGAAGAAATATTTTAGAAGCAATTTGATGCAATATGAACTGGAAATGCTAAAAGCTATAAGATAATTCATACCTCAGTTGCATTCCTGACTTTCTTCTGGGACATGTTAAGGCATTCAGCTATTTTCTGATAGTTCCGGAGAAGCACAAGCAAATTAGAAGAAAGTGTAATATTTTACAATTAACTTTGTAAGCAACACTAAGAATATGATGCTGATCAATTCATTTTGACACAACTTACCTCGATTGATGGAGTTATTCCATTCTCTTTAAGCCTGATTTTTGCATTACGGATCAAACTCAGTCTTTCATGTAGATGTATGGGCAATCTTAAGGTTCGTGAGTTCTCAACTAATGCTCTGGAGACGCCCTGAGAATTGGGGAAAAAGGTAATGAATGGACATGATGATATTACAAACTTGTGTTGTCCTAGAAAAAAAAACAAAAACTAAATGGTGATCTCACCTGGCGAATCCACCAATAAACATAAGTTGAGATTTTGAATCCTCTTGAGTGATCAAATTTCTCTATTCCACGAAGTAGTCCAATAAGGCCCCCCTACATGCAAATGAAAGAATTTTCCTCAAGAAGTGGCAATTTTCATTTATATTGACCAATGTACAAGTTCAAGAAGTTCTGCACCTGTAACTTTTGTTCATACAGTAAAAACTTACCTGAATGAGGTCAGCCATTTCAGTACCGGTGGTATCATATCTTTGTGCAATTGACATGACAAGACGAACATTGCTCATCGCAAGCTTTTCTCTAGCTAAGGAACACTCTATTAATGTAGATCGTAAATCAGCACGAGATATTTTCAAGGAAACCGCGAGTTGATCATCAGAAGGTTCACATCCCAATCTTTCCTTCAGCCTAAAATTTTCCATGTATTAAACAAGCTGGGTAAGTCATCTCTAGAACATGTCGATGGAAGTCATTGGATAAAAAAACCAGAAGAAACTTTCAAATTGTAGCTGAAAATCCCAGTCCAACACATCACCTCCAATTTTATTAACATTTTCCCTTTGAGAATGTAAGCTGTCATTAAGGTTGAAACCACAGCCTTCAAGAAAGCACAGCTACATTTTGACCATTATAGAGGGAGACATGCTAAGGAGTAAGGAATTCTCTAGAATATCTAAAAACAGAGGTGTACGTAATGAAGTAAATTACCATTTCTTCTCCAGCATTCCGCCTCCAATTATTTTATTTACCTCTTACTCCATTTTTTATTAGATAAGGAAGCTAGTAAAAGCTAGCAACATAACACCGGCTTAAATGTGGTTCATCCGACACCATTCACAAGGGCATAACAACTTTTTATATTGAGTTTTAAGCTTTACAATAACATTCGTAGCAATTTGACCTCCAAAATTATGAAAGGGATGTATTTAGGAAAATGTATAAAGCATAGTTGGAGAATCTCGGGAACAAAATGTTTGGCAGGTACTTGAGAAGAGGGATTAACCTGTGTGTTTCTCGTGGGTAAAACATAAGAGGGTAATTCATACAGTTCTATTTCATAGTTCATTTCACTCTTTCTACAAATTTTCTTAAGTTCTTTATAGTCATTTTCACTACTAAAGTCTCATACAATGTTTGAGAAAGCACTGGTGGTAGAGTTGGATCATGGATGGAGTTGAGAGCGCGGTACCTGGATTTCTGCTCTTCTAAATAAAGACCAAATTTGATTTTTTTGGATAGTTGCACCACTTCCGTGTGTGTCAGCAATTCTTGGCCTACTACACCATTTATGTAACCTTTTGAACGGTTTTGTTGTAGCTCTGGACCAATAACAGATCTCAGTCGCTTGCTTGAACTATCTGATGTGGCTGAATTTTTTGGAAGTAGATCTCTTTTGCGCGTATCCATTCTCCTCCGCCTAGCAGACGTCCCTGAACAAGTGATCTGCATCTTCTTCTTAGAGTTCTTTTCATTTTGCAGAGAATCTGTCATTGCCTTCTCAGCTGAAAGATTCCATTGCTTTTCAAGCATAGATTTCTGCAGCAGAAGAAGAACCTCCACTGAATCTTCTTCGCTACAGCTGCCATTCTGCAACTGTTTGAACATTTGAACCCATGGCTCCGTATCGGAATCACGATTAGATGCAATATCTACATGCTCTTTAAGAGCCTTAACGGACTGCTTTTTCCGATTGGAAACATAACTAGGGCTATAATTAGATGACTTCTTAGCATTGATCACATTTTTAGTAGAAGGAAACTGATGGCAAGGATCACTGGCACAAGATAACTTTTCAGTAAGATCAGAATAACTGAAGGAAGAGCTTAGGATTCTGTTTCCAGCACTGAGTCCAATAATGGCCATCATGAGGTGAGGGCTATGACTTTCTTAACAAGATAGTTGAATTACAACCATATCAGCTGATGACCAGGCTGTTTCTTGAATTTATCTCCCACTTGTCAAGCTATAACAAAAGAGAGAATTAGTTTCTAAAATATGGATAGTAAGCAGAGAATTCGGACAATCAAGTTATGCGCGAGTTTTCTGACTAATCCACTTGTTTAATTTTCTTTTGGATGAGAAATGAAAACCAGTGAGGTGCAGGAAGCAGGAAATACACCTATAAAAAGAAGGAAATCTCTGGTCATTTTTATCCTAAACCTCAATGAAGTCGTGCTAAGAATTATTAATCATCTATATTCACTAAGTGGAATTCACAATACAGAAACAGGTAAGACATGAACAAATTGCTAAAACGCATCGTCATGATTCATGAATAGAATTAACATAAAAATATAGAAGCTGTTACTGTTACAAGTTTGAATAAAGTTGAATGCCAATAATTTATGAACTTGTGCGATGCAATGCAACAGCTAGAAAACACAAGAGAGAATGCAACAACGAGGAAACGTGCAAGGCGATCATTACGAGAGAAACTACAGATTTGCAGTAATTTAGAGCAACTAAGAATAATCAAATCAAATACATATCAAACACGAGTAGTATGAAGATATCGGGTGAGTTATTCAGCTTATAGTACCTGAATTTAGCAGCACCAAACAGTGTGAGTGTGTGTGTGTGTGTGTTGCTAACCGAAATGATACTGTATTTCTTTGTTTTTGGTTTGTAATTTGTTGAATTATTAGAAAGATCGAAAAATGAGAAAGTACTGGTGGAAAACAAGGGGACGAGGCGGTGATTCTGGATATCGGGGACAGGAGAGAAGTTAACAGCCATTGGCTGGAGAGATATTTGGTGCTGGGTTCGTGTGGCGTTGGCCCTCTTCTCTGGTTTCCCAGCGTTACACGTACTCTTTTCTTTTCATTTTTGTCTTCTATCTTTATCTTTGGAAATCGACACTTTCTTCTTCTTCTTCTTCTTTTTCTTTTTTTCTTCTTCTTTTTCATCTTGTATATGTACAAAATGTATACTGAAAATGTGTAGGATGACGCGCAGAAATTGACGACTATAGATTGATCACGTTTCCGTGTTTATCGCAAGTATCAAACGAATTAACGACTATTAATTGGGATATTTTTAAAAATAGCCATATTTACAACTGGTCGTTCAAAAATATTTCAATTTCAAAAGTAATCGAAATTTAGTCACTTTTTATGTAAAAATAAATCTGAGCGAAAACGCTGTTCAAAACCCAGAAAATACTCCAGTATATTATGCTGGAGTTCCAGCATAAGTATACTTGAACTGTATCATATTATACTGGAGTTCCAGCATAAATACACTAGAACTCCAGCATAATATACTGGAGTTCCAGCAAATATAATGGTACAATTGTCACGCCCCAAATTCGAGGGACATGACCGGCGCTCGACTGGGTAGCCCCAATCAAGCGGACCTGGGTGCCTTTCCTAACCCACGTGTTACCCCTGTATTTTTCATTACTTATTAACCAAAGGATTAAGTAGTTTATAATTGAAATCACACTTTTTCAAACATTCCCAACATGCTTAATTACTTAACAAATTTACAACTTACAAGGCCCGACATATATCTACATAAGTCCATAATCCCACGTTTTCTGTCTACGGAGCCTCTAAGATATGACAGGGATAATACA
>MU785338.1:170435-199689 GCA_026770625.1 Nicotiana glauca | reverse complement strand
CACGCCCCAAATTCGAGGGACATGACCGGCGCTCGACCGGGTAGCCCCAATCAAGCGGACCTGGGTGCTTTTCCTAACCCGCGTGTTACCCCTGTATTTTTCATTTCTTATTAACCAAAGGATTAAGCAGTTTATAATTGAAATCACACTTTTTCAAACATTCCCAACATGCTTAATTACTTAACAAATTTACAACTTACAAGGCCCGACATATATCTACATAAGTCCATAATCCCACGTTTTCTATCTACGGAGCCTCTAAGATATGACATGGATAATACAATACTTGTCGGTAACAAGGCTCCGGCTATACCTTACACAAACCAAAATAAGACTCCAAAATAGAAGTGGCATGAGCCACGCAGGGCCCCGAGAGGAAAGGGGCTCACCAAAACGGCCAGTGGAAGATGAAGGAGTGCTACTGCCGATGAACTGAAGTACCTGCTACGAATCCACCTACAATCATAATACGAATGTAGCGCCCCCGGCAAAAGGGATGTCAGTACACTGGAATTGTACTGGTATGTATGAACAATCTTTGTCCCAAGTAAACTCAAGCCATAACAAGTAAGTCACGGTAATAGAAATAACAAACCAATACATAAGAGTTAACAAGTCAAGCCAACCAAGTTTTTCGACACCTAGCTTTGTTTCAAGTAGATCTCAAATCGTATACAATTAGAAAACAACAATAGAGGAAACAACCAAACACACATGGAAGGCACAATCAAACCAAACGAAGGGACAATCAGTGCCCCACAGGTTACAAACTCTCCTGCTATCTCCTTTCACAATGCCTCATCAATGATTTCACAACTGGTACACATATCGATTTCAATGGCGATTACGATCGCTTTCCACCCTTATTACCTCGGCCACCCTTATCACCATAACCCGCACCTTATTACTTCGTGTTGCGGCGCGCAACTCGATCCCACCATACATTTTCAATTCACAAACAATCACAATAACAATAATGAACAATTCACAAAGATCACAACAACGACAATAAGCAATTTACAAAGATCACAACAACCTTTCCTTGAGGAGTAACAACAATGATTCACAAGTGTTCCCATAACCATGAATACTATTTTCCGTCGAATTCCACAATTCACAAGTGTTTCTATAGCCAATAGTACCAATTCCACTACATTCCACAATTCATAAACAATTCAAGTTGTTACAATAATTTCCCACCAAGAGCCAATGTGTTATTACCACCGTTGTTCCAATTTCATCATTTACGATTTCCCTTTTTATCAATCGTTTCCCAACTCTTACCACATAACATTTAACCAGACCAATCAACACCAACAAACCAATCACAAGAGTTTCACAAACAATTCACATAGCTATCACATACCATTTATTCGTACACCAAAACAGGGCGATTTCACAAAGATCAAAGTTAGCCATACATACCTGGAGTCGAATTTCCTTTCTTTTTCTTTTATCTCCTACTTCCAATTCACCCAATAATCTAGCAGCGTCAATCTAGGTCACAAGTTACACATATATCTTAGAAACGAAATTCAGAATTACTATCCGAGCTTATTTGGGTTATCGAGCACCTCCCCTTACTTCTACCCATTTCTATTTTACTAATTTTTAAGTATAAAGAACATGCGAGTGTTTTGACTTCCATTTTCAAGAATAATGCATAAAAATCCCTCTTTCTATTAGAATCTGAAAATCAAGGGAAAAAGGGTTAGGGATTTTTACCTGTAGAAATGGAGATGAAGACACTAGCTTTAGAATTTTTCGGACCAAGCAATTCGAGAAACGATTTTTGAAGAAGATGAACTTTTCCCTCAAGAATCTCTCCTCCCTCTCTCTTATTTTGTTCAGAGAATGTGTAAAAATGAGGGGTTAGGGCGTTATATTAGAAAGGGGGTCGGGTTTTAAAATTAGAAAATAGAAGCCCGGGGTGAAATCTGCGGTCGCATCTGCGATCGCAGAGTAAACATGCGGTCCGCATAATGGACCGCAGAATTGCTCCCAAAAACCAAATGTTCTGCCACGATCTGCAACAAGAATGCGGTCCGCATTCGTGTTCTGCGGTCGCATAATGCACCGCAGAATTGACCGTATTTTAACTTCAATTTTTGACAAATCTTCTGCTACACTATGCGGTAGGAATGCAGTCCGCATTTCGATTCGGCGATCGCAGAATGGGCCGCATTTTTGACATCATCCTAGACCAATTTTCTGCTTCACTCTGCAGTGGGAATGCGATCCGCATAGCTGATCTGCGACCGCATTCTTGACCGCAGAAATGATAATTTTTCTGGAAAAATTTATTCTTTTGATTTTTAAAGCTTAGATCACCACCGAGGGTCACAATATTCGGACCTTGACACTATGAGCTACTAGGTTTTAAGCACAAAATTTTACGGGGCCTTACAACAGTATAATATACTGGAGTTTGGAGCACCAGTGCTCCAGTCTCTAGTATATTCTACTGAAGCCAGCAAAGTATACCAGTCCAGCATAATATGCTGCAGTTCGTACACAAGTGCACCGATCTCCAGTATATTATGCTGGACCGGTCTCTATTGCAGCAAAACGGTGACTATTTTTCATTGACTTGGTAAACGCTACCTATTTTTGATTGACCAGTCCGAAAATTGGCTATACCATGAAATTTTGGTCTATTAATTTGATAATTTGAAAGCACTATCAAGATGTCTTTGATTGTGGACTTGATTGAAATTTTAGCCATTTACCACCAACGGAAATTAACTCTTGACAATGTAAGTCATATTGTACACAATCAGTAGAAGTGGTAACTACCTAGGACAAGTCTGGAATACATGACTGATTTTGTGCAAACACTATGGAAGAGCGAATAAAAACAAGAAATTTGGAATAAGTCCATCGACTAGCTTGAGATAAAAAAAAATCAGGATTTGATCGAAACTCTTAGCAATTCAAGGCTATTAGCCAGACAATCCAATTTTTATACGGGAATTGCAATTAGTGTGTTCTAGCTTTATACCAACATCGAGGTACCAAGCCAATGGTGTGTGCAAATAAAGGAATAACAGAAGAATGGGGAGAAGAAAGAAGCAGAATTGAGAGAAAGAGAGAGTTCAGATCCAATACAATATTCTCGATGGTTTACATTTTGAATACTTGCTACTTATAAGACCAAAACATACTAAAGGAATGCAAAAACTAAATGCAAAAATGTAAAAAGTGTGACTCAAATGATAATCACTTTTCCCTGCAATTTGTATCAATACCCCCGGTGGAAGAACACCCTTGTCCTTAAGGGTGAAGGAAGGAAAGTGAGCCTTAAGAGCAGACACGAGCTCCAAAATGGCATAGAATGCATCCAAACCTGTCCATTTCACAAGTCATTGGGCAACAACCTCATTGCCTTGCTTGATCAACCTTCTCTGAAGTACTAGCTCAGGAGTGAGGCAAAAACGACTGGCCAGATCAACCACGGGAGGATGCACTATCTCAGCAGGTATCTTATGTTAGAACTTGAGCTGGGAGATGTGAAAAGTAGGATGGATCAGAACTTCAGGATGTAGCAGCAACTTGTAGGTAACAACACTAATCTTCTCAACAATAGTATAGGGGCCAAAGTAGCGAGATGTCAGTTTATGATAAGGGGAGGCGGATAAGGAAGATTGTCTATAGGGCTGAAGCTTCACATAGACCCGGTCACCTATTTGTAAATGTCTGTCAGACCTATGAGCATTGGCCCGAGGCTGCATTCTTCGCTGAGCTCGAGTGAGGTGAAACTTTTCCAGTTGGAGTTTTAATTCACGCAATAAGAAGATATCTTCAATAGATATAACATCAGAATCTCCTGACAAAGAAGTCAAATACAAATGTGGAGGATAACCATAGAGAAGTTCAAAAGGAGAGGTTTGTATAGCAGAATGTAGACTAGTATTGTACCACCATTCAGCAAGGGAAAGAAAAAGGGACCAATCTGTGGGTGAGTCAGTGTGAAAACATCGTAGGTAGGTTTGTAAGCATATGTTGAGAACCTCATTTTGGCCATCAGTTTATGGGTGGTAAGCAGTAGAAATATTCAAAGTGACACCCTGAGCAGTGAGGAATTCCTTCCAAAAATAGCTAATAAAAATGGGATCACTATCACTAGTAATAAAATCAGGGTCGGAATGTATTTTGGAGGTCCATAGTAGAGTTAGGCTTGAATTGGCAAAAGTGGAATTTTGGCATTTTCCGGTTGATAGGAGAGATTTTGATATAGGGGTCGGAATGGAATTCTGGGAGTTGCAGTTGGACCGTTGTGTCATTTGGGATGTGTGTGTAAAATTTCAGGTCATTCGGACGTAGTTTGGTAGACTTTCTGATCTAAAGCGTAATTCGAATGATTTTGAGAACCTTAGGCTTGAATCCATTGTGTTTTGGTTGATTTGATGTTTTTTGAGGTGTATGAAGATTGGTAAAAGTTTGGATGGTAGTATAAGACTTGTTGGTGATTTTGGTTGAGGTCCCTAGGGCCTCGGGGTGATTTCGGATGGTTAACGAAAGGTTTGGAGTTGAGTTGGGAAGCTGAAGCCATTTTGTTGCTATTATAACTGCATCTGCGGTTGAAGGATCGTAGGTGCGACCCCGCAGATGTGGGAGATCAGTCGCAGAAGAGGAAGGAGCCAAGGAATGCAAGAACCACAGGAGCGGTTAAGGAACCGCACCTACGATGGCGCAGGTATGGGTTGAGCGTCGCAGATGTGGAGGCGGAGGTTTAAGTGAGGACCGTAAATGCGGCATTTTGGACCGCAAAAGCGGTATCTAGGCTGCAGGTGCGAAAAGCCTGGGCCAGAAGGTATATCATTTTTCCTTCGCGATTTTTAGAGGTTTCACCATTTTTAAACACGATTTCTAGAGCTTTTGGGCGATTTTGATGAGAGAATTCAAGGAGACTTCATTGAGGTAAGGGTTTGGATCACAAAAACTCGTCCTTATGGTATTATTTCATGGATTAGACTTGAAATTTGTGGAAAAATTGGGTAAATATGGAGGAAACTAGGGCTTGGGAACTTAGATATTCGATTAAGGATTTGAAGGACCATTTGTGGTCGGATTTTAGAACTTTTGATATGTATGAACTCGTGGGAGATAAGGAGTCTAATAATGTAAAATTTATCAAATTTTGAGACGTGGGCTAGGGGGTCAGGTTTGGCTAATTTCGGGATTCGCATTGTTTTTCGATTATTTTTTAGTGGGCTTTTTCTTAGCATATTTTGATGGTTATGCTCTGATTTTGACTAGATTTGGAGCATCTGGAGGCCGATTTCAGGGGCAAAGGCATCGCGAGCTAGAGTTTGGGCCGGTTCGAGGTGAGGATTGTAAATATTGTCCTGAGGGTATGAAACCCCGAATTACACATCGTTGTATCCTGTTAAGGTGACGCACACACTAGATGACGAGCGTGGGGTTATGCACCGTTGGGGATTGTGACTTAGTCTATCCCGAATGACTATTTTACCGTGTATTTGATTGAAAACGGTTAGATGTTATCATGTTTTAGGCTAAATGCCATATTTGGCTTCGTGCCAACTGTTTGGACCCTTAGGGGATTTTTTACTATTATTTCCTCACTGTTTTGATTTTATATCTATACTCAGTCATGTTATATTATACTGTTTTCATAACTCAACCATGTTTACTCTGTTTTAACACTTTAAATGATATTTTGGGCTAAGCATCATATTTTAGTGTATCCGAGTGGCTTTTAGATATTTCTGACTGAGTAGGGCCGAGGGCCTGTGTTGTGAGGATCATTATAGGATCGGGCTACACGTTGTAGCAGTATTGTACTGATTATGATTATAAGGTCGAGGACCTGAGTTGTACGCCACAAGGTGGCTTGATATGAGGCCGAGAGCCTATTGATTATGCCACAAAAAGGCTTGATATTGTGCTTGGGCCGTAACGGGCCCCTCCTAGAGTCTGTACACCCCCACTGAGCGCAAGTACCCATTGTGATATGAGATATAGCCCGATTGGCTGGGGTTGTTCCATGTTATTGCCTGAGGGGCTGATTCTGTTGACATTGTGCATGAGGGGCGAATTTTATGTGTTTATCTTTTCTAGTTGCCTATTTATTTACTTGTTTAAGTGTTGAAAAAGTATTTTAAAGAAGCTTATACTAAACTAAGGAGTTTTATGAGACTTTACTGTTAAATTCACTTTATTGATTTTACTCTGCCTCTTTATAGCATGTTGTTGTGATTTTACGTGATTTCTTATCGCTCAGTCTTTATTTATTGTTATTACTCACTGAGTTGGAGTACTCACTTTATTCCATGCACCATGTGTGTAGATTCAGGCGCTTTAGGTCCTGCTAGTGAGGGTTGACAGCTTCCAGCAGACTTTCGGAGTCCACTAGGTAGCTTTTCGGCATTCACAACCCAGTGTTTCTCCCTCTTATCATTGTTTCTTTTCTCTAGTATTAGATTTTGTAATAGACTATGTAGTCCTTTTTCCATATGTCGAGACTTACGTTAGATGCTCATGACTGGTGACACCCCGATATCGGGCTGTGTTGGTTGTTTTATGCAAGTTATACTATTTCACTTATATTTTGGTATTATTAGCATGTTAATGACTTAAATTGTGTTATTATAATTGTTTAAAATGAATTGGGAGTTGTGTCGGCTGGCCTTATCTTCACGAGAGGTGCCATCATGACCAAGTCTGGATTTAGGGTCGTGACAAGTTGGTATTAGAGCCCAGGTTAAATAGGTCTCACGAGTTACGAGTAGGTTGAGTAGAGTCTCGCAGATCGGTACAGAGACGTTTGTATTTATCTTCGAGAGGCTGCAGAACCTTTAGGAAAACTCCATATTCTTGAAATTCTTATCGTGCGAATCTGTTGACCCGAGTACTAAACATCTGTTATTCTATTCTCTCACAGATGGTGAGGACATGAGCGACCGATCAAGATGGACGACCACCAGTACCACCAGCTGGGGCCACTAGAGATCGAGGACACGGTCAAGGACGTGGTAGGGGCAAAGGTGTAGCCTGCACAGTAGCTAGGGCAGCACCTGCAGATCCACCAGCCGCCGCAGTTCAGGATGAGGTACCAGTTGTGGACGCTCCAGCAACACCAGCTCAGGCACCAACTCTACCTATTGATTCTAAGTCTTCAGGAGATCGTGTCCAGGATCTTGACAGTGTGTACGAGTCTTGCTCAGGCGGTCGCAGTTTCTACTACCATAGCCACTTCTCAGGTCAGGGGAGGCTTTTAGACTCCTACCGCCCGCACACCCGATCAGGTTGTTCAGGGATTGCAGACACTGGAGGCACCACTAGCCCAGCTGGTGGCACCTGCTCGGGGTTACACAGCTCTAGTTATGCTAGAGGACGAGCAACGCCAATTGGAGAGGTTTGGCAGACTCTAGCCTCCTACTTTCAGTGGTGCAAAGGGCAATAATGCCCAGGGTTCTTGGATAGATGTCAGAGGAGTCTTCGCACCGCGGGTATTCTGGAGACCAACGGGGTTGCATTCACGACTTTTCAGTTTACGGGAGTTGCCTTCACTTGGTGGGAGGCATATGAGAGGTGTAGGCCTGTTGGTTCAGCACCCCTTACTTGGCAGCAGTTCTCCGCTCTATTTTTGGAGAAGTATATCCCATTATCCCGCATGGAGGAGCTGCGTAGGCAGTTCAAGCAGTTGTGATAGGGGGATATGACTGCTACTCAATACGAGATGAGGTTCTTAGAGTTAGCTCGTCATGCTATTTGGGTGGTTGCTACGGAAAGAGAGAGAGAGAGAAAGAGAGAGATAGAGAGATAGATAGATAGATAGAGAGAGAGAGAGAGAGAGAGAGAGAGAGGATTTTGAGGTTTGTTGATGGCCTCACATATTAGCTTCGGGTTCTCATGACTACGGAGAGAGTGTCAGGTGCTACGTTTGAGAAGGTTGTTGATATCGCTCGTGAGATTAAGGCAGTTCACCGTCAGTAGCGTGAGGAGAGAGAGCTCAAGAGGCCTCGAGGTCATGGTAGTTTTGGGGGTGTCCCTTCGAGGGGTCAGTTTTAGCATAGCAGAGGCCGCCCATTTAGGCATGCTCAATCTGATCGCCCAGGTTATCGTGGGGCATCATCGGGCCACGGTTCTCATGGTACTCAGCAGGGTCATTCCTCACTCAGTGCTCTTGTAGCCCAGGGTTCGTCCCGTGCTCCATCAGTTCAGGATTCTTCTGCGCCAGGTGCGTCTGCTAGTCAATCCGGTGCTAGGGGTTCCCTTCAGTCCCTGCCTCCAACACCTGGGAGTTGCTATGAGTGTGGAGAGATAGGTCACATGTGGAGGCAGTGTCCTCGTCGTCTTGGGGGTTCATCTCAGCAGAGAGGTCAGCCATCAGCTTCAGCGCCAGTTACTTCACCATCCACCCAGCTAGCTAGGGGTGGGGGATAGTCACCTAGGGGTCGCCCAAGAGGGGGAAGTCGATCCGATGGTGGTCAGGCCCGTTTTTATGCACTTCCAGCTAGGCCTGATGCGATTGCTTTAGATGCAGTGATTACCTGTATTATCTTAGTCTGCCGCACAGATGCTTCTGTGTTATTTGAACCTGGTTCTACTTTATCTTATGTGTCATCTTATTTTGCCCATTATTTGTATATGCCCTACGAGTCCCTCATTTTTTCTATTCATGTCTCTATGCCGGTGGGCGATACTGTTGTAGTAGACCATCTGTACCGGTCATGTGTTGTGTTTATTGGGGGTTTGGAGACTTGAGTGGATCTTCTATTATTATGTATGGTAGAATTCGATGTTATATTGGGCATGGATTTATTATCTTTGTGCCGGGCTATTCTAGACTGTCATGGCAATACAATGGCATTAGTTATGCCATGTATGCCACAGATTGAGTGGCGAGGTTTGTCTAATTATGTCCCCAGTAGGGTAATCTCATTCTTGGAGGCCCAGCATATGGTTGGGAAAGGTTGTCTTTCATACTTAGAATTTGTGAAGGATGTCAGTGCAGAGACTCCCAGTATTGATATTGTTCCAGTTGTGAGGGATTTCCCCGATGTGTTTCCTGTAGACCTGCCGGGCATACCACCGGACAGGGATATTGATTTTGGTATTGATCTGGTGCCGGGCACTCAGCCCATTTCTATTCCACCGTATCGTATAAAACCAACAGAGTTGAAGGAGCAACTTTAGGAACTCCTTGACAAGGGGTTCATTCGGCCTAGTGTTTCGCCTTGGGGTGGAGCCGGTTCTTTTTGTGAAGAAGAAGGATGGCACGCTGAGGATATGCATTGATTACAAGCAGCTGAACAAAGTAACAATTAAGAACAGTATCCTTTACCTCGTATCGATGATTTGTTCGACCAGCTTGAAGGAGCGAGGGTCTTCTCCAAGATTGATCTCCGTTTGGGTTATCACCAGTTGAAGATCAGGGGCTCAGATATTCTTAAGACAGTCTTCAGGACCCGATATGGTCATTACGAGTTCTTGGTAATGTCTTTTGGGTTGACCAATGCCCCAGCAGCGTTCATGCATTTTATGAACAACGTCTTCCAGCCGTATCTCGACTCATTTGTCATTGTCTTCATTGATGATATTCTGGTATACTCGCATAGTCAGGAGGAGCATGCAGAGCATTTGAGAGTGGTGTTGTAGAGATTGAGAGAAGATAAGCTTTATGCAAAGTTCTCCAAATGTGAGTTTTGGCTTAGTTCAGTGGATTTCTTGGGGCACGTGGTGTCCAACGAGGGTATTCAGGTTGACCCAAAGAAGATAGAGGCGGTTCAGAGTTGGCCCAGACTGTCCTCAGCTATAGAGATTCACAGCTTCCTTAGTTTAGTGGGTTATTACCGCCGATTTATTTAGGGATTTTCATCTATTGCATCACCCTTGACCAAGTTGACTCTGAAGGGTGCTCAATTTCAGTGATCTAATGAGTGTGAGGAAAGCTTCTAGAAGCTCATGACTTCCTTGGCCACAACTCCAGTGTTAGTATTTCCATCAGCTTCAGGTTCTTATACCGTGTATTGTGATGCTTCGAAAATTGGCATTGGGTGTGTTTCGATGTAGGAGGGTAGAGTAATTGCTTATGCTTCTCGACAGTTGAAGCCCCATGAGAAGAACTACCCTGTTCATGATTTGTAGTTGGCTGCCATTGTACACACATTGAAGATTTGGAGGCATTATTTGTATGGTGTGTCTTGTGAGGTGTTTACTGATCATCATAGCCTCCAACACTTATTTCAGCAGAAGGATCTCAATTTGAGGCAACGAAGGTGGTTGGAGTTGCTAAAGCATTATGGCATTACTATCTTATATCACCCGGGGAAGACCAATGTGGTGGCCGATGCTTTGAGCTGGAAGGAGGTGAGTATGGGGAGTTTGGCATATATTCCAGTTGGGGAGAGACCTCTTATAGTTGATGTTCAGGCGTTGGCCAATCAGTTCATGAGTTTGGATATTTCGGAGCCCAGTCGGGTATTGGCTTTTGTGATTTCTCGGTCTTCCAGAGAGCGCAAGTATGATGATCCTCATTTGCTTGTCCTTAAGGACATAGTTCAGCATGATGATGCCAGAGATGTGACTATCGGTGGTGATGGGGTGTTGAGGATGCAGGGCCAGATATGTGTGCCCAATGTAGATGGGCTTCGGGAGTTGATTCTGGAGGAGGCTCATAGCTCACGGTATTCCATTCATCCGGGTGCCGCGAAGATGTATCAGGATCCGAGATAGAATTATTGGTGGAGGAGAATGAAGAAAGACATTGTGGGATTTGTAGCTCGGTGCCTCAATTGTCAGTAAGTGAAATATGAGCACCAGAGACCGGGTGGCTTGCTTCAGCGGATGGATATTCTAGAGTGGAAGTGGGAGCGGATCATCATGGACTTTGTAGTTGGGCTTCTACGGACTTTGAAGAAGTTCGATGCTATTTGGGTGATTGTGGATCGACTGACCAATTCTGCGCACGTCATTCCTATCTGTACCACCTATTCTTCAGAGCGGTTGGCAGAGATATATATCTGGGAGATTGTTCTCTTACATGGTGCCCCAGTTTCTATCATTTTAGATTGGGTCGCTCATTTTACTTCACAATTTTGGAGGTTTGTACAGTGAGAGTTGGGTACTCGGTTGAGTTGAGCATAGCTTTTCACTCTCAGAAGGATGGGCAGTCCGAGTGAACTATTCAGATATTGGAGGACATGTTACGCGCTTGTGTCATTAATTTTGGTTGGCTTATGATCTTGCTTTGCCACCCAGCTTGTCGAGTGTGCATCTGATATTTCATTTTTCTATGCTCCAAAAGTATATTGGGGATCCTTCTCATGTTCTGTATTTCAGCACGGTTCAATTAGATGGTGATCTGAATTATGATGTGGAGCCAGCAGCTATTTTGGAGCGTCAGGTTTGAAAGTTGAGATCAAAGGATATATTTTCAGTGCAAGTGCAGTGGAAAGGTTGGCCAGTAGAGGAGGCTACCTGGGAAACCGAGCGGGAGATGCGGAGCAGATATCCTCACTTGTTTGAGGCTTCAGGTATATTTCTTGACTCGTTTGAGGATGAACGTTTGTTTAAGAGAGGGAAGATGTAACGATATGGCCGGTCATTTCATGAGTTACCGCTCTGTTTCCCCCATTTCTGCTTCTTATTGCTTTGTTTATCGGTTCTATGTATGATCATGTTGGTTGGCTCGGGTTCAAAAAGGTTTTGGTAAGATCTGAGACACTTTGTCTCTTTTGAGGAAGCTTAAGTTGGAAAATTAACTGGATGTTGACTTATGTGTTAGAGGGCTCAGATGTGCATTTCGATGGTTCGGATAGCTTCGGGAGGTGATTTGAGACTTAGGAGCGTGACCAGAATGTATTTTGGAGGTCCGTAGTAGATTAAGGCTTGAATTGGCAAAAGTGAAATTTTGGCGTTTTCCGGTTGATATGTGAGATTTTGATATATTGGTCGGAATGGAATTTCGGGAGTTGTAGTAGGACCGTTGTGTCATTTGGGATGTGCGCGCAAAATTTCAGGTCATTCGGATGTGGTCTGGTAGAACTTTTGATCAAAAGCGTAATTCGGAAGATTTTGAGAACCTTAGGCTTGAATCCATGTGTTTTGGTTGATTTGATGTTGTTTGAGGTGTTTTGAAGATTGGTATAAGTTTGGATGGTAGTATAACACTTGTTGGTTCTTTTGGTTGAGGTCCTGGGGGCCTCGGGGTGATTTCGGATAGTTGACGGAAGGTTTGGAGTTGAGTTGGGAAGCTGAAGCCATTTTGTTCCTGTCATAACCGCATCTACAATTGAAGGATCGCAGGTGCGACCCCGCAGATGCGGGAGATCAGTCGCAGAAGCGGAAGGATCCAAGGAAGGCAGCAATCGCAGGAGCGGTTAAGGAACCGAACATGCGATGGCGCAGGTGCGGGTTGGGCATCACAGATGCGAAAGCAGAGTTTTAAGTGAGGACCACAGATGTGGCATTTTGGACCGCATAAGCGGTATTTGGGACACATGTGTGAAAAGTCTGGGCCAGAAGGTATATAATTTTTCCTGTGTGATTTTCAGAGGTTTTACCATTTTTAAACACGATTTCTAGAGCTTTTGGGCGATATTGAAGAGAGAATTCAAGGAGACTTCACTGAGGTAAGGTTTTGGATCACAAAAACTCATCCTTATGGTATTATTTCACGGATTAGACTTGAAATTTGTGGAAAAATTGGGTAAATATGGAGGAAACTAGGGCTTGGGAACTTATGTCTTTGATTAAGGATTTGAAGGACCATTTTTGGTCGAATTTCAGAACTTTTGATATGTATGAACTCATAGGGAGATAAGGAGTTTATAATGTTAAATTTATCGAATTTCGATATGTGGGCTCGGGTGTTGGGTTTGGCTAATTTCGGGATTCGCGTTGTTTTTCGATTGTTTTCGAGTGGGCTTTGTCCCATTAGCATATTTTGATGGTTATGTTCTGATTTTGACTAGATTTGGAGCATCGGAGGCTGATTCGAGGGGCAAAGGCATTGCGAGCTAGATTTTGGGCCGATTCGAGGTGAGTAATGATTGTAAATGTTGTCCTGAGGGTATGAAACCACGGATTACACATCGTTGTGCTATGTTGAGTTGACACACACGCTAGATGACGAGGGTGGGGTCGTGCACCATTGGGGATTGTGACTTAGTCCATACCGAATGACTGTTTTACCGCCTAATTGATTGAAAACTGTTTGATGTTATCATGTTTTGGGCTAAATGCCATATTTGGGCTTCGTGCCAACTGTTTGGACTTTTAGGGAATTTTTTACTGTTATTTCCTCACTGTTTTGATTTTATATCTATACTCAGTCATGCTATATTATACTGTTTTCATAACTCATCCATATTTACTCTGTTTTAACACTTTAAATGATATTTTGGGATGAACATCCTATTTTACTAAGCCCGGGTGGCTTTTAGATATTTCTGACTGAGTAGGGCCGAGGGACAATGTTGTGAGGATCATTATTGGATCGAGTTGCACATCGCAGCGGTATTGTACTAATTATGATTATAAGGTTGAGGACCTGAGATGTACACCACGAGGTGGCTTGTTATGAGGACGAGAGCCTATTTATTATGCCACGAGATGGCTTGATATTGCGCTTGGACCGTAAGGGGCCCCTCCCGGAGTATGTACACCCCAGTGAGCGCAGGTACCCATTGTGATATGAGATATAGCCCGAGGGGATGGTGTTGTTCCATGTTGTTGCCTGAGGGGCTGATTCTGTTTTCATTGTGCCTGAGGGGCGAATTTTATGTGTTTATATTTTTTAGCTTCCTTGTTATTTTCTTGTTTAACTGTTGAAAAAGTGTTTTAAAGAAGCTTATACTGAACTAAGGAGTTTTATGAGACTTCACTATTAAATTCACTTTATTGATTTTACTCTGCCTCTTTATAGCATCTTGTTGTGATTTTACGTTATTTCTTATCGCTCAGTCTTCATTTATTTTTATTACTTACTGAGTTGGAGTACTCACTTTACTCCCTGCACCCTGTATGCAAATTCAGGCACTTCAGGTCCTGCTAGTGAGGGTTGATAGCTTCCAACAGACTTCCGGAGTCCACTAGGTAGCTGCTCGGCATTCGCAGCCTAGTGTTTCTCCCTCTTATCATTGTTTCTTTTCTCTAGTAATGGATTTTGTAATAGACTGTGTAGTCCTTTTTCCATATTTCGAGACTTACGTTCGATGCTCATGACTGGTGACACCCCGATGTCGGGCTGTATTGGTTATTTTTTGCAAGTTATACTGTTTCACTTATATTTTAGGATTATTAGCATGTTAATGACTTAAATTGTGTTATTATAATTGTTTAAAATGAATTGGGAGTTGTATCGGTTGGCCTTGTCTTCACGAGAGGCGCCATCATGACCGGGTCTGGATTTATGGTCGTGACACCAAACCAAGGAATCTCCTATATTGTTTAACATTGACAAGAGTAGGCCAATGCTAGAATGCTACTATTTTTCTTGGATCAGTAACAACACCATGAGCTAAAATGAAGTGACCTAAGTGCTCCACACTTGACACTCCAAATACACACTTAGAATGTTTGGCCAAGAGGTTGTTCTGCACCATCACCTTGAAGACTTTTTATAAGTGCAGAATATGATCTTGCAAAGTCCTACTGTATACTAGGATATCATCAAAGAAAACAAGTATAAACATCCTTAAAAACTCCTAAAAACATGATTCTTCAAGTATTGAAAAGTGGATGGGGGCATTGGTGAGTCCAAAAGGAATAACCAAGTACTCATAATGTCCCATGTGAGTTTTAAAAGTAGTTTTTGAAACATCCTCAGGAACCGTTCTAATTTGGTAGTATCTGGATCTAAGATCAACCTTAGAAAATATAGAAGCACTTGTTAATTCATCCAGCAGATCATCAATGGTAGGAATAGGGAACTTATCCTTAATAGTGCATTGATTCAATTATTTGTAATCAAAACATAGTCTCCAGGTTTCATCCTTTTTGCCCACTGCCACTATAGGTGAAGAGAAAGGGTTGTTGCTATATTGAATAACACCTTGCTGCAACATCTCTTTGACTAGTTTTTCAATTATATCCTTATTCATGGAAGAATACCTGTAAGGTCTAATGTTGACTAGTTTGATTCCTAGATGTAAAGGGATTCTATGATCAAATGCATCCCTTTGCGGTAGCAATGTAGTAGGTTCTGAGAACAATTGTTTGTAGCTAGCAAGGAGCTCACTGAGTGGTTAAGGTAGTGTTGCATCATCAAACAGATGCAACGCATACAGAAGCCCTTCATTTTCAGCATCAGAAGAGGAAATATCAATTATGACTTGCAACATAAACAACTGAGCCTCATCACATTGGTAATCGTTAACAGCCTTAGGACTAGAAAGTCTGCAATCTTCTGATACACCCTTCAAAATATGTTGCTTACCCTGATAATTAAAGGTCATAGCAAGGGCAGAGTAGTCCATTGTAACTGGACCCAGTGTCTTCATCCATAGTGCTCCTAATACTAGGTCATATCGACCAACTAGAAACATAATAAGATCTGACACATAGGTAGTGCCTTCCAACATCCATTGTAAATTCTGTACCAGCCCAGATGTTGCTTCTAATGTGTTGTTCCCCAAACTAATATAACTCAGCCTAGTAGGAATAATAGTACATCCTAGCTTATTTGCTGATGTTGAATCTATGAAATTATGCGTACTACCACCATCCAAGAGAATTTGAATGGGTCGTTTGTTACTATAACCTATGACATGTATAGTTTGAGATCCTTGAATACTAGCTAAAGCACACAATGAGATGTATAGGTGATTACCCTCAGCAGTAGTCCACTCTTTAGGAGGTAATTCCACATCATGCTAAATATTTCCCTCTTTCTTAGAAGAGACCTCTGATGACTCAAGCTCCAAGACAAACATCTATTTAGGAAGATTACATTTGTGGCCAACATAGTATTTTTCATCATAGAAATAACATAGTCCCTGTGCCCTTTTTGCTTGCATCTCAATTGGAGATATGATCCTTCTGTTCCTAGGTACTACAACATTGGTGGCAATAGGTAAAGTCAGTTGTGGTGCTGGTACCACTTCTTGGTATGATGTATTACAAACAACTGGACTCCTTTAAGAGTTTCTCCTAGCAGCAACATGACCAATAGAGTGTTTTGAACACTAGCATTTGCAGCTAGAGTAGCTTCAGCTAGTCTAGCCAACCTGGAGGTCTTTGGTAGTGTCTTAAGCTAGTGTATCATGATAGGATTTACTAATTCCTCCTTCAAACCACCAAGGAAACAAGAGATAGCATGCTCAATAATTAAATTGCACTGAGCCACTAATCTATCTAAGGTAAATTGAATTTTTTTACAGACCCCATTTGTTTCAATTCTAGAATAGGATAAGAAAAGTCACCACTAAAGGCTTCAATAAGCACAACTATGTATTCATCTCACACAGGTAACATAGGTAAATTCCTACACTTAAGGTAGGACTGATGCCAAGCTAATGCCTCATCATTGAGGTTCAGAGCCACTAATCTCACTCTCTAATTAAGAGGAGTTTCATCCTCGGAAAAATATTATTCAATTGTATAAAACCATGTCTTCAAATTCTCTCCATTAAAACGAGAAAAAATCAAGTTATGATTTCGAGTAGCATTAACACACTAAGGGTTGGAACCTAGAATACCCTACCTGATTGGAGCACCTTGTCCCTAGCAGTCGAGGTTGGGGCTTTATCCTTTGATTGTTGACTCAGTTACAAATCATCGAAGGAGCTTTTGAGAGAACTCACCATCTACAGAAGTTCAACATGACATTTGTCCAAATCATCTCTTAATTCCTACTGTTTTTGTGTCATTTCGGTTCGCAGATCTAGCTGTTGAGCTGCTAGATCATCGTACGACTCCTGCAAATATATGGGTTGATTACCCATCACTAGTTCAACAACTCTGCATGGTCCCATCATCTACCGATCTTTGATATTAGTTGATACCAAAATCGAGGTACCAAGCCAATGAAACAGTGCAAATAAAGGAAGAACAAAAGAATAGGGATAAGACATAGACAAAATTGAAAGAGAATTGGAGAAGAGAGAACTTAGATCCACTACAACATTCTCGATGGTTTACATTTTGAATACTTTCTATTTATATGACTAAAATATGTTAAAGAAATGCACAAAGTAAATGTTGAAATGTAAAAAGTGTGACTCAAGTGATAACCACATTTTTCACCAAAATATTTACTAACTTTCAAAATCTTAATTGTCAGTATGTGTATCAGAGCTGCATAAGCAATTTCAGAAGGATATTCGTTTTAGATGTTTGAACTTAAATAAGTGTTATCTAAATTTCGCAGCTAGGGTGGCTGAGGCTACGAAAGGAGGAGATTATATTTGCAAAACTTTTTTAAGAAAATACCAAAAAACTAAAAGTGACCTAAAAGAATACTATTCGTGCAGTTCCTCCATTTATTTGTACCTTTTTCATTACATTAGGAGACAATATTGATACCAGAAACTATTTGTATCTTATTCATCATAATAAAACTATTTTTACGTGTTGCTATATCGTCATTATATACCAGTCCTTCACTTTGTGGACAATGTGAAACAACATAAGTATATAGTAAAGTTTTGAAAAAATGACATTATATATATAATATGACTGTATCCAGTGTAACTATATATGTTGATACAACTAAATTAGCGAACGCATACAACCTATCGTGACTATATCTATCACGACTGTATGCAATGGTACAACAAAATCAAGCAAACGCATACAAGTAATACAAAATACAAAACTTACTAAAACAAATTTTAGCTACAAACAGTAATTAGGTAAGCCGTAGTTACGTATGCTAATTTTTAACGACCCGATAGGTCATTTTGAGCATTTTCATTCCGGTCAATGATTCAAGGGTATGAGTAGCTTCGTGTGTTGTATTATGACTTGTGTGCATCATCATTTTTGATTTTTGGGTGATTCGGAATTAATTTGGAAGAATGATTCTCATTTTAAAAGCTTTAAGTTGGAAGAGTTGACCAAGTTTGACTTTTGTATGTTTGTCCTCATATCGGAGTTTTGAATGTTTCGTTATATCTGGATAGTGATTTTGTACTTGGGCATATGCCCAGATTTGCATTTGGAGACTTCTAGAAGGTTTTAGCAAAAAATGGCTAAAATTGGCAATTTAAAGGTTTGGAAGTTTATAAGTTTGGTCTGAAATTGACTTTTATGATATCGGGTTTGGATTATTATTTTGAGAGTTGTAATATATTTGTTATGTCATTGTGTACAAAATTTGAGGTCATTCTGAGTTGATTTGATATTGTTTGGAATGAGTTTTAGAAGTTGAAAGTTCAAAGTTCATTAAGTTTGATTTGAGGTGAGATCCGTGATTTGATATTATTATGTGTGATTTGAAGCCTTGAGTAGGTGTGCATTATGTTTTTGGAACTTGTTGGTATGGTTGAAAAGGGTCTCGGGGGGCTCGGGTGTATTTCGGATTGGCTCCGAATCATTATGGGTTATGTTGCCTTTGTTGAAGGTTCTGGCTCTAGAGTGTCTGCATCTGCGGAGTGTTGGTCACAGATGGAAGCCCACATATGCGGATGTATTTTCGTAGAGGAGAATTTGGATGGGGAAGGATAGAACCACAGATGTGGTGGGATGAGCGCAGAAGCGGGAGCACATATGTGGATTGGGGTCGCAGATGTACGTGCATAGGTGCACTTCTATGACCAGAAATGCGGAAGGGCGGCTGTGGGGATGGTATCGCAGATGCGGAGCTATCCTCGCACATGCGATGAGAAAAACTGGAGGATATTACGCAGGTGCGAGAGGTCGGGATTTTATGGGTTACTCGCAAAAGCGAGGTTCTTGTCGTAAAAGCGATGCCGCAAGTGCGGCATTTTGTCCATAAATATGGAAATGATTGGGCAAATCCAATTTATTCTAAGGGTTGAGTTAGTTATCAAATTTGGAGATTTGGAGCTTGGTTTTGGGGGATTTTGGAAGGAAATTTTATGACATGGATTGGTGTAAGTATTTTTTTTACTCAGTTTTTATTATTTTCCATGATTCCATCTTCGGTTTTGGCATTTGATTGATAATTCTAAAAGAGAAATTGGGAATTTTTGTCTAAACATTTTAAAAATAAATTACTGAGTTTTGAACATCAAGTCGGAGTCCGATTTGAGTGAAATTGGTATGGTTGGACTCGTATTCGAATGGGTTGTCAGAATTTATGAGTTTTGTCAGGTTTCGGGATGCGGGCATGGGGTTGACTTTGAGTATTTGATTAAAGACTCGATCTTTACCATTATTTGGCGGTTTGAGTTGCCTTTTGCTAGTGTCAAGTCGTTCGGAGGTTGATTCGCATTGGATGGCATTCTAGAGTGTTGTTTAGCTTGCTCGGTATTTGATTTAACTTGCTTGAGGTAAGTATCTTACCTAAACTTGATTGAGTCACTAGCTACCTGAGTTATTTATGATAGCTACTGGGTATCCATATGTGTGGGGTTTGAGCCCATGTGCAAGCACCGGGATATTTGTCCATGCTCGGAGTAGTGCTTAACCTTTGATATGCCTTGAATTGACCGTTAAGCTTTAAACAGTGATTCTTCTCATATTTGTAATCGTGTTGTGAATCATTTGGTTCATGTTTGAGGTACATAGAGGTTAATTCTCTAACTGAACTTTATAATTGCTATTTCCGTGACGAAATTGTTGATTTAAGCTATGATTGCACACTTTGCACATGCCTATACTTTAACATGTCGTATATACTAGTCTACGAGCATGGGATATGATATTTACTCATCATATACATGTATTCTTGTATAGTTGCTTCTGTGTGATATGATTTAGTCTGGATGCCTATGACCATGCCGGGGATATATATATATATATATATATATATATATATATATATATATATATATATATATATATATATCGAATAGATGATGTGTTTATTTCGTACTAGCTTTGTAAATTTTAAGTCTCTGAAGCTTATGATTTGTACTACCAATCCTCGGGAGTTTGTATAGAAGTTAAGTTATTTTACTCATTGATTCTTATTACTCTCCTTTGAGTTGTGTTTAATGTTATTTGGCCTACCTAGCGAGTCAGGTTAGGTTCCATCACATCAAGTTGGTATCAGAGCTCTAGGTTCATAGGTTGTACAAGTAATGATCAAGTTTTTTAGTAGAGTCTTACAGATCTTTTCGACTGTTTTCTTGAGGGATTAAGCTCGGAAAAAAATTCAAAAAAAAAACTAAAAAATAAATAAAAAATGTCTTTTATTTTTTTGTTTTGGTTTTTTTAGGTAGTGTAACAATTCCCCCTTGGTTTTCTTTATGCCATGGTTCTTTTCCAAGGATTTTTACTTGAACCAGGTGTAGTTAGTTTTTTTCCTTCTTATTTTCTTATAAGTATAAAATCTTGCGTCGTTATGCTGGTTAGAAGCAATCTTTCTTAACTTTGTTGGGCCTTAAGAGCGGTGAGTGCCTTAGTTGTGACACCTAGGCTCAATTCTTGGCTTTTAGTTAAGTTTCTTAAATTAGTTGATTGTGACTTTCTTAACTGTTTGACTAGAGAGTCGGGAAAGATCTGATCCTAAGTGAGCTATGTGCTAATGTGTGGCTGAGGTTTTTGTTGATATTCTGTGCATGTGAGTGATGTCTAGAGCTTGCCCGGTGTGTTTGCAGCGCGAAATAGCAGTCTTGTTGAGTCTAGGAAGTGACATAGTCATTTCTTTGTTGAGCTAATTATAAGTTTATGACCTGCCTAATTGTTGTATATCTGTAACGGCTCGGCTGGTTGTTTCGAGAGTTGTAGCCCCGTTCCCCCATTTTTATGCTCCTTATGTGCTTTATAGTTGTTATATGACTTACCGGGTTAGTCGGTTCGGGTTCGGGGGATTTTAGAATGATTTGAGACACTTAGTTTCATAATTGATAGCTTAAGTTGGAAAAGCTAACTGGATGTTGACTTATGCGTAAATGACCCTGGATTTGAATTTTGATGGTTTGTTTGCTCCGTTGGATGATTTGGACTTAGGTGTGTGTTCGAATTGTGATTTGGAGGTCCGTAGCGAAATTAGGCTTGAAATGGGCAAAAGTTGAATCTTTGGAAGCTTGACCGTGAGTGGACTTTTTGATATTGGGGTCGGATTGGGATTCCGAAAATTGAAGTTCGTGGTATCATTTCTGACTTGTGTGCAAAATTTGAGGTCAATCGGACGTGATTTGATAGGTTCCGGCTTCATTTGTGGAATTTGAAAATTTCAAAGTTCATTAGGCTTGAATTGGGGTGCAATTTGTGTTTTTGATGTTGTTAGAGGTGATTTGAAGGTTCGACTAAGTTTGTATGGTGTTTTAAGACTTTTTGGTATATTTGGTTGAGGTCCCGGGGGCCTCGGGTTGATTTCAGGTGGTTAATGGATTAAGGTTTGAAGTTGAAGAGTTGGTAAAGATTTGGAACTACTGGTGTAATCGCACTTGCGGAGTAGTCACCTTAGGTACTAGCCCACATAAGCGGGAAGGGAGCCGCAAAAGCGGGCAATGGGAGGTGAGTAGAGGTCACAGGTAAGAAGATTCTCCCGCACCTGTGTGGTCGTAGAAGCGGATGAGTGCGCATGTGCGATGGGCTGTTCTGCATCCGCAATTGCGCAAATGCGGTTCAAGGCTCACAGAAGTGGAGGCTTGCTAGGTGAGTGAATCCCGCATAAGCAGAGGTTTAACCACAAAAGCAGGTCCACAAGTGCGGATAAGTTGGCCGCATGTGCAAAAAAGTTGGCCTGCTAGGTACTGCTTGTGGCTAGATTCAGGGCATTTGGAGGTAGATTTGCAAGTCAAAGGCGTATTAGAGTAGATTTTTTGCTCGGAGTGAGGTAAGTAACAATTCTAAATCTAGTTCTGAGGGTATGAAACCCCAAATTTTGTGTTATGTGATTGGTTTGGAGGTGACTCACATGCTAGGTGACGGACGTGTGGACGTGAACCGTAGGAATTGTGACTTGGTCCATTCCATGGAACTGTAAAGTTGAATAACTTTTTGTTAGCTATATGCTCTCCATGTTTCGTAGAAATTTGACATTAAATCATGTTAGAAATCATGTTTAGATTATGTGTTGGTACTGTTGGGACCCACAGGGGCCATTTCACATGTTAAATTACCTGGTTTTTTTTATTTTACTCAGTCTCAGTCTTGCTTGCATATCATATCTCAGTCTCTATTATTCCTTGTTGATACATCATGTCATTGCTGTTTGGGCTAATTTTCATGATTTCAGTTAGCCCGAGAGACTAGAGAGGTTGATGACTGAGTGATGCCGAGGGCCTGATTGTGAGGATACTTATGGGATCGAGCTGTATGTCGCAGCATGTTTTATTGATTTATGCCATGATTGGCTTGATATATTGCTTGGGTAGAAGGAATGCCTCCGAAGTCTGTACACACCCCCAGTGAGTGTAGGTACCTACTGAGTACGAGTGTCGAGTTCAGAGTGTCGAGTGACTGTGAGGAAATGAGTGATTGTGAGGTTGGCGTGAATGGGAGGACCGAGTGACTGTTGCTTTGAGAGAATGCATTTTATTTCCTTATTGTTGCACTTAGCTGTAATATGTCAGTGCTTTGAAATTTCTAAGAGATATTATATCCGTTTTTACTTGAACTTGATATGTATAAACTGATTTGACTTAATTTGCCGGATTTGAAAACATGCCTACTTTCTTTTGTCGAAACTACTATATTGAAATATAACTGTGTATTTCGTCACTATCTTCAATTCTTTATTTAGTCTTGTTACTTACTGAGTTGGTTGTACTCATGCAACACCCTGTACTTCATGTGCAGATCTAGATATTTCCGGACATGGTGGGTGTTGATACCTTGTACAACTGACTTTTGGAGACTTGAGTTAGCTGCCCGGCATTCGCAGTCCTTGGTTCTCCTTCCTTATCTTTTGTTTTATTGTATTTAGGTCCAGACTTTCATAGACATTAATTTTCTAGACTGGTAATGTATAGATGCTCATGAACTCAGTGACACCCCGATTTGGGAGTTTTCCGCATTTGCGTTTTGGGTTTTACCCCGTTTATGAAAACTTTTGTATTTAAAACTACTTTTATTCATTTTCTATTAAATGTTGGGAATATTTTAAAAATGTCGGCTTGCCTAGTACCATGATAGGCTCCATCATGACAGGTTAGGATTTGCGTTGTGACAATATCCTAGTTAGCCCATTTGAGCTTGTAATCTTATTTCTTCGACAACCACACTACAAGACTGATCCATTTTATTTGAATTGACTATTGGTTTGAATATTCTACCTCTATTGAGAACTTGACATTATTATGAGCTTTTGAAAGGCTAAGTGGAGGTACGGTTTGGTTTTCGAGAGGAACTAAGAAATATGGAGATTGGTGCACTATTAGAAAATTTTGGAGAGTCACTTGTAAGGAATTCAAAGAAGAAAAAATGAAGTTTCTTGAAGAAAAAAAATCAGAACTTAAAAAGAAAAGAAAGAGTTTGTAGATGCATTAGAAAAAAAAATTGATTCCTTGCTAGTGGTATATTCTCATTGTGTATGTGCTTAAAGAAATTGGGAGCTTGATGTTATTAAGTGTGAAGGCTGGGGTTGGTTCAACATAGGTTTGGGGTTTGAATTGTTAATGTATATATATATATATTAAAGTGCTCAGGGAGGTGTAGTCACTATATCCAAATGTATCCTAGATGTTTAGCAGCCTACATTACAACCAAGTAAAGTCCTACTTGATCTTTTACTGAATGAGCTCGAATTAGTAGAGTATTACACTATGGGCAAGCCTATGGTACGTCATTTGTGGCACATGAATCTTAATTCTAAGAGTGAGTAAATTCTTTCTAACTTGAGTTCCTAATTGTTCTTGAAATTTATCATGTGTGGAACTATTTTTTATTGTTTATGTGAGGGCACATAATTTGCGAAGGTAAGGTAAAGTCTTTGACCTCTATTTAGAGTAAGTGAGCTTTTTGAGAAAAATGCATGGTGCTTTTGAGTCGAGTCTTGAGGCTAGTATGTTATGATAGGGTGCTTAGTCTATTTTAAATATTCTTGGCATAATGTGTTAGGGAAGTCATTTGATGAAAAGGCCATCCCTATATGAAGTGTAGTTTGATTGCTCGAGGACGAGCAATGGTCTAAGTGTGGGTGTTGATGGTAGGCTAGGAATACGAATTTCTGGCTACTTTTCACCTATTGTTTGATACATTTTAATTATGTTTGAGATAAAATATAGATAATTTATACTCATTACATATTTTCTGTTGTGTAGGTTGAGATTTCGGGCTAAGCTGAGTTTTTAGAGCAGATGAACAAAAGAGAACTTTAAAGTATGCGTAAAAGTTTGAGAGTTAAGCTGAGATCGAGTGCGGGATGCATAAAAAATGAGAAAAAATTTTCAAGGGAATATAACCAAGAAGCCACGTCAATTATACATGCGGGACAAAGATTTTGCCTATTGATTCATCAAGCAACGTAATTGAAAGCTCTCAGAGAAATTCCATTAGCGCAACAAACAGTGCAGCACACATGTGTAATTTTTATCCCAGTTAATTCTATTTCAGCTCAGAGAGGGTATTATAGTCCAGGTCCACCCATACTTGGTATAAATACACTGTAAACACAATTTCTGAAGGGGAATTCGACCTAGGAGAGTTTTGGGGAGCTATTACGGCTTGAAGACACAAGATTTCATCAATTCTCTTACACTGTAAACACAATTTCTGAAGGGGAATTCGACCTAGGAGAGTTTTGGGGAGCTACTACGGCTTGAAGACACAAGATTTCATCAATTCTCTTGCCAACAATTGGTGCAATACGGGAGTTTGTATCGTAAACTTATCTTTGATGTTTTCTATGTTCTTAAACTTATTTTTGATGACTCTTTCCATATCTATGGAGTAGTTCTTCCCTAGGGTTATGGATATGGTATTTTGAGTGTTATTTGTAGATTTAACTCTAGTTTATTTGTTTGAATATGTTTATGGAGCTTTGAATTGATTGCGAAATTATTCACTCGTTTATTTAATTGAAAGAGGAACATTTTGGTAATTATCTTTGCATTATTTGGTTTGGTTTAATTTACTGATTCTTTTAAATAATCAAAAGATCTTCTTGAATTATTTAATAAACCCAGTTAAGAATATATTCGATAGACATTTTCCTAAAGACTAGTCCATTAACGTATTCTTGCATATCTTCACAGTGCTTCATATTAGTTTATTTTGTAGAGTTAAAATTTAATCGAGAGAGGAATCTTAATCTTATGTTTAAGCTAATCATCGAGTAAATTTGTGAGTATCACTAGAATATTAGAAGTGAATTAAAACAAAGTTAGATCCCGAATAGCTATCTTACACCTATCATGTCGCAACCTTAATCCTCATATTGCTTACAACTCGTTAGTTCAACTCTCCTTCTCTGTAATCAGGTCTAATTATTAGTAATCTTAATTTAGTAGTTAATTGTAGTAGTAATTACTCGAAATCAAGTGTTGATCATCCTAAATAGCAAATAAGTCAAAAATTACTCGAACATTATTTAAGTCCAATCCTTGTGGAGACGATAATGTTATTATACTATCTTTGACTAGCAAGCATTATTTTTTTTGTGTTGTGTTTTGAGCTCGTCAAGCAGTCTGAGCATACTATTCAGATCTTGGAGGACATGTTGAGAGAATATGCCATTGATTTTGGAGGCCGGTAGGATCAGTTTCTACCGTTATCAGAGTTCGCCTACAATAATAACTACTATTCGACTATCCAGATAGCTCCGTATGGGGTATTATATGGGAGGTGATGTCATTCTCCGGTTGGTTGGTTTGAACTTGAGGAGGCTAGGTTGCTAGGCACTAATCTAGTTCATGATGCTTTGGAGAAGGTAAAATTGATTTAGGAGCGGCTTTGTACAACGCACTCCAAGAAAAAGATTATAATGATAGGAAGGCTCGAGATGTGGAACTTATGTTGGGAGAGGGTTTTACTCAGAGTTTTACTCATGAAAGGCGTGATGAGGTTCGGGAGGAAGGGAAAGTTGAGCCCTAGATATTTTGGTGCTTTTGAGGTTCTAGAGAGTTAGAGAGGTAGCTTACAGACTTGCTTTGTATCTAGCTTATTGGGAGTCTGTCTAGTATTTCATGTTTCTATACTTAGAAAGTATTATGAGCACCTGTCACATGTTTTGGATTTCAGCTCGGTGCAGTTGGATAAGGATTTGACTTATGATGAGGAGCCGATGGCCATTTTGGATAGGAAGGGTCGGAAGTTGATGTTGAAGAATATTGCATCGATAAAGGTTTAGTGGAGAGGTTAACCAATCGATGAGGCAATTTAGGAGACTGAGCATGATATTCGGAGCAGATACCCTTACCTTTTTGATACCCCAGGTATGATTCTAAACTCGTTCAAGGATGAATGTTTGGTTAAGAGGAAAAGAATGTAATGATCCAGCCGGCCGTTTTGGGTATTCGAGCCTTGTTCCTATAATTGATAATCCATGTATGTGTATTTGTTGTTGTGTGACTTGCGAGGATGGTTGGGTTGGTTTCGGGGAGGTTTTGGATTAAATTGGAACAATTATTTCCTAGTTTGGAAGCTTAAGTAAGAAGTGTTCCCTAGGTTTAACTTTTGTGTATTTGACCTCAGATCGGAGTATTGATAGTTCCCTTAGGTCTGGATGGTGATTTTGGACTTAGGTGTATGTCGATATTTGGATTAGGAGGTTCCCAGACTGAATTGGCTCTAATTAGCAAAAGTTGGTAATTCGAAGGTTTAAAAGTTCATAGGTTTGACCCATAAATGACTTTGTGTTTATCGATGTCCATTTGGTGATTTATGAATTGTGTGTAAAATTTGGGGTCATTCCGAGTTATTCAGACATATATCAGTGTAAGTATGGAATTAGAAAATTTTGATAAGCTTATTATGTTTGAATTGAGGCGCAATTCGTGGTTTTGATATTATTTTTTGTGATATCAGGCCTTGAGTAGGTTCGTATTGTGTTTTACGACTTGTTTGTGTATTTGAAATGGGTCCCCAGGGCCTCGGGTGTGTTTCGGATGGGTTTCGGATAATTTCTCTCATGTTTAGAGTTGCTAGTTTTCTGCTGTTGGTGCCTTCATCGCAATCGTAGGAAGGAGTCACGCGATTGCGGAATGTATTTTGGTGATTGGCATTTTTTTTCGTGTTCGCAATGGGGGTGTTGCATTAGCCGAGCATGGTGGGTCGTGTCCTTCATGTTTGCAACCTGGGCGTTGTGTTCGCGTAGAGGTAAGGTTGGATGGGGTTGCCAAGCTTTTGGCCTTCGCATTCATGGGTGGGGAATGACTTATGCATTCGCGGGTTCCAGATCGCATTCGCAAAGGGTAATTTTTGGGCCAGTATTGATTTGTATTTCGCTATCGCGAAGTAGGTCTCATGATCGCGAAGGGTATTGTTGGGCAATGTTATAAGATATCATTTTCGAGGGTTTGAGTTATTTTTTCATATTTTGAGATTGGAAGCTCGGATTTGGGCAATATTTTAGGGGATTTTCACTACTTGTATTTGGATTTGACCCATTCGAAGGTCGATTTGAGTGGCAAAGGCTTTTAGAGTATTGATTTAGCTTGTTTGAGATAAGTATCTTGGTTAACCTTATGTGTGGGGATACTTCTTATGATTTAGCCTTAATTGCCTACTTATGTTGTGTGAAAAGTAGTGTGTACACGAGGTGACAAGCATCTACACGGGGGCTATGTGTGACTTCTGACCAAATTAGACCTTAGACTATAATACACCTTAATTTGAGGATTTATTGTATATAAAATATGCTTGATCACTTTTTGGCTATGTGAACATGATCACTACACTTATTTTAGCCGTAGTAATGCTTTTGTTAAACACCCATCCACATTTTACAATGTTCAAGTCCTTGTGCACCTTATTGATAATTTGTGAACTCATATCCTTGATAAAAATTTGGCATTGTTATCTTGTGATTTTTGTGGCACATGTGGACATTTTGAGCGATTGTTTAGGTACTGGCACAAGGTCTTTTTCATGTGAGTGTGATTGATATTGGCATGAGGTCTTTGCCATGCGAGTGTGATATTATGGCACGAGGTTTTTTCCGTGCGAGTGTGGTTGATAATGTGGGCACGAGGTGCCATATATGTGCATTTCCATTTGATGACTTATTTTTGAAGATGGGCTTTACTTGTATTGAATCGTTATCGCTTATTCTGATGAGATTCTTGTTATTATTTTTCTACTATATTTTCTGTTGCCCGTCTTTGATATATTGCACATGTTATTTGACTAGTGAATATCATATGACTTGAACCTCGTCACTACTTCACTGAGATTAGTCTTGATACTTACTTTGGTAACGACCTTGGTGTACTCATACTATACTTTTGCACATTTGAGCAGATTTAGGCGTTGGAGGCAGCAAATCTAGGCAGTGAGAGCTTTCTTTGATCGTGAGGATTTAAGATAGAGCTGCATTGACCGCCGCAGTTCCTTGGAGTTCTATCCTTAGATTGATATTGTCATTTTTATATCTGAACAATATTATTTTTGAGATATTCTTATGTATTCAGTTAGAGTTTGTGACTCTATACTACCTAGTTCTCGAGAGTTATGTTGAGTATTGCCACTTTGGCCCGTATTGACTGTATTTTTGTTTTTAAATTACCTCTTTGTCCTATTATATCATCTTCTGTTTTTCTAATTGTTGTTAAGTGAATGACTTACCTAATTTTAAAGACTAGGTGCCCTCATGATACCCCTATAGTAGAATTTGGATTGTGACAATGTTGAACTGCTAAAGTAAAAAATACAGATATATTTTGGTGACCACATGTAACTTTAGCCATGTCCAAAACTAAACCTAATAATTCTAAAAGCGCTTTCATATAGAACTCCAATTTTATATTTAATTGCAATTATCATATTAATCTTTTATGTAGGAGGAATTTTCACGCGGATAAAATATATTAATCTATTAAAAGATTTTCTAGTTCTGTGATTGGAAGAATCTAACAAGTTCAAAATAAAGAGAGCAATTTATGCTATATACCTACTTAACACAAACTAAGTTTTTACCAACTCTCAAACTAGTTATAATATACACCTAGCCGACCAAAAATATTTACCTGTGTACCCATTTTTCTTATTCATTCTTCTACTACAACTATGCAGTTTAAATTTACCTTGTGCTTTTTCCCTATATTTT
>MU785338.1:74574-169345 GCA_026770625.1 Nicotiana glauca | reverse complement strand
ATTTTTTTTCTCCCTTTCTTTTTCTTCACTTTCTTTAGTTGGATTATCCCCCCCCCCCCTCCCCCGCGTATAATCCACCTTTTCTATCCTATTTTTTTTTCATGTATTCAAGAAAAATAAAGCTAGAAAGTAAGTCTATAAAAAGAATTAGGGTTTCAATAACTTCTTCTAAAAATTCTGAATCTCATTGAGTTAAATAGATTTTGGCTTTCTCTATATGAAATTTTTATAAGTATTTGAAGACCCACAATTATTGAGCTTGAAGCTCTTTAATATGAATTATCAGCCTAAAGATTATGTTGTTTGGTTCAAAGTGGGTATTACAATATATTGAAAGAAATACAATTACCTAACAATATATCGTTACAGTATACAATATACTATAAAAGTATACTGATATATATTATATAATTTACTATTAAAATATAATTTAATAGTACCTACAATAGTATTGCTACAATAATATACTAAAATAGTATATAGTATACTGCTATAGTATATGATATACTACAATATTATATAATATGCTACAATAGTATATCGTTATAACTGGACCATTTTTTAGATTTTCAAAAATTTTCAGGTCCTTGTCCAAATTTTAGAAGGTGTTTTCATGGTGGAGGTTTTAGACTAAAGTTTTTAATTGGGTTAAAGTCGAGATGAACTGTAGAAGAAGAATTTATACAGTATACCCAAATGATAGACTATATACCATTTTGGTATACTGTCACGATCCTAATTTTTCTCCGTAGGATGTCGTGACGACACATGTCTCTAAGACTAGATAAGCCTAAGAAACATACAGAAATAACTGACATGATAAACATAAGTCTCACAACTTAGAAACTATAATAAATAAACTTTGCGACTCAGTATATACAACTCCCGAGAACGGGCGAATACAAGTTACAAGTTTTAAATAGAAGCATTGCATGATCCTATATATATATATATATATATATATATATATATAAAAGGATAAGGAAAATAGAATAGTCAAGGTAGAGGGGGACTCTGAGGCATGCAGACGCCTTGAAGTCTCTGCAGCTAAACTCTCGCTAATGCTTGGGCTGGTAGGAGTTACCTGGATCTGCACAAAATATGTGCAGAAGCATAGCATGAGTACATCAAAATGGTACCCAGTATGTGCCAAGCCTAACCTCGGTAGAGTAGTAACGAGGTCAGGTCAAGGTCCTACTAGAATAAATAAAAAGACTGAACAAGTGTAAGACATTGTAATAATGACAATAATAAATTGAAACAACAAATAGCATATCCAGATTAGCTACACAAAACTAAGCAATTAGTGCAACATGGAGAAAAATAAGTAATAATATGATAAGGAAACAACAACAAAAGACAAGTGCAATAATGGAGAAATGCCAATAAAAGTCACTACCGAGGTACCGCCTCATAGCATCCAATCACAAGAATAAGTCACAATCTTTCCTTAAATCATCGCGGGGGTCTTTACATTTAGTTTTAAAAATTATTTTTCCGAAATAGCATCACGCATTTTAGACCACCTTATCACACTGTATGGCTTTTAGTAGTTCCCCAACTAGCCACGTGTATCAACCCCACCTTATCTCACCGCATGCGTTTCAAACCCAAAACCTTATACTGCCGCATGCGTATCAATATCACAGCGTATCATAAATCGCACCTCAAGTGCCCAATATCACAACATGCTAGAGAAACCAAACAATAACAATATTTTTACAGTAAAGAGCCCATGGATCAACCACAAAATACACAAGAGTCTCAACAATAACTACCAGAATGAACAACTCAACAAAATAGTATTTCACAACTTGACACTTTGCCTCAATGTGAATCACGACTCTTATATCTCAATACCAATTTCAAAAACAGTAAAGAGTCCAATGATTAAATAATGAATACGGAATAAAGAAAATAAGAACTTCAATTAAATATGTAGAGCAATTAGCATGCAAGAGAATAAGACAACTAGACATGTGAAAATAGACTAGAAATGACGACTATAACATGTTAAGGTAACTTTACAGCATGAAAGGAATCTACATAGCTAAAATTGAAAATTTCCATATTTAGCCTATTTACACACTCGTTACCTTGCATACACGATTTTCACATATCACAATTATAATAACCAACACAAATTCTAAGGAAAAATTCCCCCACACAAGGTTAGGCAAGTCACTTACCTTAAATCATACAAACTCAATCCACTAGAAGGCCTTTCTTTCGATTATCCAACTCTGAACGGCTCAAATATAGACCAAAACAACTTCATACTATAAGTATAATCTATAAGAAGCTAATTAGAATAATAAAGTTACGATCTTTAACAAGAAATAAAAAGTCAACTCAAAAAGTCAACCCGGGCCCGCATCTCGGAACTCGACAAAAATTATAAAATTCAAACACTCATTCGATAACAAGCCCAACCATACAAATTACTCAAATCCGAATTCAAATCGCCTTTCAAAACCCCGATTTTTTGCTTAAGAAGTTTTTCATAATTTTCCCCAATTTTCAACTCAATCCATTAATTAAATGATAAAAATAACAATAGATTCATATACTTTAATCAAAACTGAGTTAGGAACTCTTACCCCAATAATCTCTCTGAAAGTCTCCCGAAAATTTGCCTCACACTGAGCTCTCTTGTCACGACCCAAAATACAACTATTCGCGATGGCACCTAACCTAACCCGCTAGGTAAGCCAATTAGCAACTATCCAATTCCATTGAAATTAATAAGACAATTAAATGAAAGAAATTATCTGAATCTTACACATTCTCCAAGGACTAGTAGTACAAATCACGAGCCTCTAAGATTAGAATTTACAAAGCATGGATGAAATAAATACATCATTTGTTCGAAATGTACATCGACAGATTTTTATGAATCTAAGGCTACCATGAACAAAAGGCAGCTACAACCGGAACGTAAGTTCGTCTTCAATTCCATCTCCCATCGATCACAACAACATCAACATCCAACATCTGCACGCAAGGTGCAGAAGTGTAGTATGAGCACAACCGACCCCATGTACTCAATAAGTAACAAACCTAAACTTAGGTTGAAAGTAGTGACGAGCTGGAATATAGGTTGGATCCAACAGCCAATAACAGTTCATAACCACATAATGAAAGCAATAAAGAAGTACTCAGATATAATATGCTCGGCTCGTTCACAACTCCAGAAAATAGGTTTGCTGTTCAAGTAAATCAGTGAAAATCCAAATCTTTTATTGAAATCGCCAAAAGTATGAGTAAGTTTGAAATCTGTAATATTTCCTAAAAAGCTTTCAAGAGGTAAATATTTTCATTTTCAAATGGCATGAGAAAAATATATCTCTATGCCTATATGTCAATATGTGTGAGAAGTCAGGAATGACGTGAAACTGTATAGCATGAGGAAAATGCGTCTCTATGCCTGTATGTCATGTATGTATGTCAATGTAATATATCTCACAGATGAACTCATGTACTCACACTCTCAAAGTACTCAATCTCACTACCTTACACTTTCCACTTATCATGCTGATTCACTCAGTATTGTATATGGCCAATCCAGCCCAGGGAAGATCCATCTCGAATATATATATAGCAATTGCCAATCAGTCACTCAGTACTGTATAAGGCCAATCCATCCTAGGGAAGATCCATCCCCGAATAGAAATACTTCGAGCAAGATCCATGCCTAGGGAAGATCCATTCCTCAATACAAATCAACTGTGCTCATTGGGGGTGTGTTTCGAAGGGGCTCCTTTAGCCCAAGCGCTATCATAAATCAGTAAAACCCGTTGCAGCGTGCATCCCGATCCCATAAATATCACTCATAATTAGGCCCTAGGCCTCACTCAGTCATCAATCTCTCAGTCTCTCTCTCTCACGGGCTCACAATGTCATGAAACTAGCTCGAAAATGATGATATAATGTATCAATAAATAACAACAGAGACTGAAATATGATATGTAATGAATGAATATGACTTAGCACGAGAAATCAATGAGTCAACAACAAGAAACGACCACTATGGGTCCCAACAGTACCATCATATAGCCTAAACATAATCTCTAGCATGATTGACAACTCAATTACTTTAGTACGTAGAGATTCATGGTTTTAGATAAGATCAAGTAACTACAGAGTACCACATAAATAACATAGTCATAACTTACACGGTGCATGCTCACGTGCTTGTCACCTAGCATGTGTGTCACCTCAACACCAAACACATAACATGTAACTCGAGGTTTTATACCCTCAACACCAAGTTTAGAAGTGTTACTTACCTTGAACAAGCCAAATTCAATGCCGAGCAAGCCAAGCGATGCTCCAAAAATGTCATCCCGCGCGTATAGGCCTCCGAACAGCTCGAAACTAGCCAAAAGCAACCCAAATACATCAAATAAAGTCCAAGGAAATAATTCCAAATGATAAAGGTCGAATCCTTAATCAAAAGCCCAAATATCATCCCAAAAGTCCAATCGAGCCTACACCTTGAAACCTGACAAAACTCACAAAATCTGACAACCCATTCAATTACAAGTTCAACCATACTAGTTTCATTCAAATCCGACTCTGAATCGATTTTCAAAACTCAAAAACTCACTTTATAAAACCTTAGGCTAAAATCCCCAATTTTCTCTTTTGGAACCTTCAATCTAATGTCGAAACTGAAGATAGATTCATAATATAAAATAAAAAATGAGTAGAGAATACTTACCCCAGTCCACATGGTGAAAATTGCTTCAAGAATCGCCTCAATCCGAACTCCATAGCTCCAAAAATGTAAAAAAGGGCGAAACCTCCGAAATAGAGTAATTTATACTTCTGACTAGGAATTACTCTTACGCGGACGCGGAAAAAACATCGCGTTCGCGATGGAAAAACGAAATCTGCAGCCAAAATACTTTATGTAATCGCGGGACCTACTTCACGATCACGCAGCACCAACTAAGCAGCCTTACAAAAATACACTACGCGATCGCAACAACAATCTTGCGAACGCGATACGAAAGGCTCTCAAAGCTATCCGATGGCGGGAACAACATCGCGAACGCGAAAAGAAATAACCTCTGCCTAGCTCAGCCCAAAATCACTACGCAAATGCGTGAATGCTTGCTCGATCGCGATGCACAATCTGCAACAAGCCATGCGAACGCGTCTGAGGACTCGCGAATGCGAAGAACAACTACTTCCTAACAAGCAACCAACTCTACGCGATCGCGATATATACCCCGCGATCGCAATTAAGGAAACCAGAAGCCCAGAATTCTGCAGATCCAACAATGCAAATATGAAGGAAAATTGTCCAAAATCAATCCGAAACACGCCCGAGCCCCTCAGGATCCCGTCCGAACATGCCAATAAGTCCCATAACATAATACAGACCTACTTGAGGCCTCAAATCACACTTAAAAACATCAAAACGATAAATCATACCTCAATTCAAACTTGATAAACTTTGAACTTTTCAACCACCATAACTCGTGCCGAAACTTAGCAAACCAACCCGGAATGAACCTAAATTTTGCATACAAGTCCCAAATGACATAACAAAGCTATTCCAATTCCCGGAACCACAATCCGAATCCGATAGCATCAAAGTCAACTCTCGGTCAAACTTATGAACTTTCCAAACCTTCAAATTTTCAACTTTCGCCAATTAGTGCCGAATTCTTCTAGGAACATCCAAATGCAAAATTCGGGCATACGATCGAGTCCAAAATTACCATCCGGACCTAGCGGAATTATCAAAACTCCAATTCCAGGTCAAATACTAAGATTCAAACTTGGTCAACTCTTCCAACTTAAAGCTTAAACCATGAAATTCATTCTTCCAAATCGATTCTGAATAAGCTGAAAACCAAAAATTGACGATTCACGTAAGTCATAATACATCATACGGAGCTATTCATGCCCATAAACTACCGAGAAAAGTGAAAATGCTCAGATGAACCGCTCGGGTCGTTACATCTATAGGTCCAAAAATGTGAAATATGAGAAGAACCCTCAATTTTGAAACTTAAATCTGCTGCCCAGTGATTTACTCTTCGCGAATGTGGAAAATGCCTTGTGTTCGCAAAGCACAAAAATGCTACTGCCCAAATTTCTCTTACATGAACACGAGATACCCCACACAAACGCGATGCACACTGAGCCCATACCTATGCGAACGAGACCCCTCTTAGGTGAACACGGTGAACAACTTCTCCTACCTTCGCGAACGTGAAGAACAACCTCACCTGCCTCCCCAAAATCCCTTCGCGAATGTGAGACCTCTCTCGCAAACGCGAAGAAGGAAACCAGATAGTAGCTAAACCACTAACTTCAGCAATCCTTAAGGTTCCAAAATACCCCGAACATGGTTCTAATTACACCTGAGGCCCCATGACCTTAACCAAACATACCAACAAGTCCTAAATCATCATACGAACACGCTTGAAGCGTTAAATCGCATCAAATAACACTAGAACTTTCATGACCCCAACCCCGGTCGTGATGGCGCCCAACACACTATTAGGAAAGCCCGACCAATTAACAACCTTGACCCAATTCATTATACAGTTCACTATTAACTAACACAATTAAATTACCAAATCAACATATTAGAAATCTGAACTAAGCGTTAAATGTGCGGAATTTCAAATAACAATACTACTACATAGCCCAAAAGATCTGGTGTCACAAGTCTGAGCCTCTAATATAGGTTTACCAATCTAATACATGTCACTCTAAGGGAATATGAAATAAAAATAAAGGATAAAAGAGAGGGATCAGGTCTGCAGACGCCATGCAGCTACCTCGATGCTTCCAGATATGCGCTGCTCAACAGAAAATCCTCACTCAACCTTAGGTGCACCTGGATCTGAACGCAAGGTGCAGGGAGTAATATGAGTACTCCCACCCGGTGAGTAATAAACATAAATAACGGCCGAGAATAAGAAATCATGGGTAAACACATTGTAGTCTATAGTGCAGCAATTAAAAACAAGTAGAATGAAAACAATAAACAATGAGCTCGAAATGTAGGAATGCTACATCAATTAAACAATTAAGTGATAGATAGAGAAAGAAAAATCAACACATAATACAGTACTCTCTAGTACCCGCTGCAGTGTGCAACCCGATCCATTTATTTATCATTGACAACACTCACTAGGGGTGTGCAGACTCCGGGAAGGGCCCCTTATGGCCCCGATGGTTGGTTGTTCACGGCCTAGTTGTACCTACCATCTTTTTTTTTGGATCAATATCAGCAATGCAGTTCATCCAATGATAAACTTAACCCGAATTATAGAGATATGACACAATCAAACCCAACCACAATAACAAGCCATCTCGTGGCATATAAAGTATGCCAGACCCTCGATCTCATATGAATATCAATATAATACTGCTACGGCACGCAACCCAATCCCATGCTCAATCCAGAAATTACATAGGCCCCTCAGGCCATAATAAAATAGTAGTTCTCAGCCCAAAATATCATTAGGAATATCATTTAAGTTTCAAATCTGAGAAAAAGTGGCTGAGTTGTAAAACAGTATTAAACAATAGGATTGAGTTCAAGCAATATATCAGAATAGTGAGAAAACAGTGATAGCAATCCCCGAAGGGTTCAAATAGTTGGAACGAAGCCCAATTATGACAATTAGCCCAAAATAATGATATCAAATAAGCTTCAATCAATTACGCGGTAAAACATCACTCGGGATGGACCAAGTCCCAATCCCCAATAGTGAACGACCCCGTACTCGTCATCAAGCACGTGTCTCACTCAATATAGCACTACAATGTGCAAATCCGGAGTTTCAAACTCTCAAGACATCATTTACATTCATTACTCACCTCAAACCGGCCAAAACTCTAGCTCGCTATGCCCTTGCCTATCAAATCGGCCTCCTCGCGCGTCGAATCTGACTAAAACCAGAGCGAATACGTTACAATAGGAAAAGGGAACAAAGCCCAAGCGAAAACAATAAAAAAACATCAAAAACCTCAAAATTAGCAAAACCTGAGCCGCATGCCCACTTCTCGAAACTCAGAAATTTTCACATTAATAGACTCCTCATCTCCCCAAGAGTTTATACATATCAAAAACACAAGAATCGGAGTTCAATTGAACCTTCAAATCCTTAATTTTTACTCTCGTAAGTTCAAGCCCTAAACCTCCATTTTTTGTCCATTAATTCCTTAAATTTTCAGTCCTAATTCATGAAATAACACCATAGAATCGTGTTTTAGGTCCAAAATCCTTACCTTATCAAAGCTCCTTGAAATCCCTCCCCAAAATCGTCCACAATTCTCCAAGTCCGAAGTTAAAATGAATAAACTCTTCAAAATTCGCAAAGAAGAACCTTAAATACTTCTACCCAGACGAAACCGCACTTGCGGTCCAAGAATCCACTTCTGCGGCCCAATCTCCGCATCTGCGAAAGCCACTTAAAATCCCAGCAGCCGCATCTACGGTTCAATTGTCGCATCTGCGACTCCGCATATGCGGTTCCCACCCGCACTTGCGGTTCCAGCCTTACTCCCCTAAACCCGCATCTGCGACATTCCATTCCGCACCTGCGGTTCCCCAGCCGCAGGTGTGAAAATACAAGCAACAACAAAAATCTAAATTTGCACAAGTCCAAAACTCTTTCTATTAGCCATCTGAAATCACCCCGAGGCCCCCGGGACCTCAACCAAAAGAACCAATACATCCTAAAACCTCATTCAAACTTGACCCAACCATCAAAACACCTCAAACAATACCAAAACCATCCAATTACATCGAATTCAAGCCTAAGTTCTTCTAAAACTTCCGAAACACGCATTTGATCAAAAACCCAACCAAATCACCTCCGAATGACCCAAACTTTTACACACACATCCCAAATCACATAACGAAGCTACAGAAACTCTCAGAATTCCATTCCGACTTCCGACCCTCAGATTAAAATCTCACCTATCAACCGGAATTCGCGAAAATACTAACTTTGCCAATTCAAGCCTAATTCTACACCGGGCCTCCAAAACTATTTTCGATCATACTCCTAAGTCACAAATCATCCCCCGAAGCTAACCGAATCATCAAAAATCACATCTGAGCCCTCTAACGCATAAGTCAACATCTGGTTGACTTTTCCAAACTAAGCCTTCCTTAAAAAGACTAAGTGTTTCATTTCCTACCAAAACCTCTCCAAACCAACTCGATCACACAAGACACTGACAATAAAGCATAAAGAAGCAAAAAATAGGGAAAATGGAGCGGTGACTTATGAGACGATGGGTTGGGTCATCACATCCTTCCCAACTTAAACAAACGCCCATCCTCGAACGAGTCAAGAAACATACCTGAAGCCTCAAACAAGTGAGGATATCTTCTCCGCATCTCCCGCTCGATCTCCCAGGTAGCCTCCTCCACGGGCCAACCTCTCCACTGCAGCTTCACTGAAGCTATATCCTTTGATCTTAATTTCTGAACCTAACACTCCAAAATGGCTGCTGGCTCTATATCAGAAGTCAAATCACACTCCAACTGTACCGTACTGAAATTGAGAACATGGGACAGGTGTCCAATATACTTCCGGAGCATAGAAACATGAAAAACTAGATGCACACTCGACAAGCTGGGTGGAAAGGCAAGCTCATAAGCCACCTCCCCAATCCTCCGAAGTACCTCAAAAGGCCCAATGAACCGCGGACTCAGTTTCCACTTCTTTCCGAATCTCATAACACCCTTTATGGGTGAAACCTTCAACAGGACCTTCTCAACAACCATGTAGGATACATTTCGAACCTTCCTGTTAGTATAAGTTTTCTGCCTCGACTGCGCTGTATGGAGTCTCTCCTGAATCACCTTCACCTTCTCTAATGCATACTGGACCAAATCTGTCCCCAATACCCTAGCCTAACCGGGCTCGAACTAACCAATTGGAGATCTATACCGCCTCCCATACAAAGCTTCATACGGAGCCATCTGAATACTCGACTAGTAGCTGTTATTGTAGCAAAACTCTGCAAGCAGTAGGAACCAATCCCATGACCCTTTGAAGTCAATAGCACAGGTGCATAGCATATCCTCTAATATCTGAATGGTGTGCTCAGACTACCCGTTCGTCTGAGGGTGAAAGGCTGTGCTCAACTGTACCTGAGTACCCAACTGTCGCTGAACCGACTGCCAAAACTGAGTGCCCCGATCTGATATGATGGAAACTGGGACACCATGCAACAGAACAATATCTCGAATATAAATCTCTGCCAGCTGCTCTGAAGAATAAGTAGTACAAATAGGAATGAAGTGCGCGAACTTGGTCAGCCTGTCTACAATCACCCAAATAGCATCGAACTTCTTTAAAGTCCATGGGAGTCTAGTAACGAAATCCATAGTGATCCTTTCCCACTTCCACTCGGGAATAACCATCTGCTGATGCAGCCACCGGGTCTCTGATGCTCATATTTCACCTGTTGGCAATTGAGACACCGAGCTACAAACTCTACAATATCCTTCTTCATCCTTCGCCAGCAATAGTGCTATCTAAGATCCTAATACATCTTCGCGGCACCCAGATGAATGGAATACCGCAAGCTATGGGCCTCCTCCAATATCAACTCCCGAAGCCTATCCACATTGGGCACACAAATTCGGCCCTACATCCTCAACACACCATCATCACCAATGGTCACATCTATGGTATCATTATGCTGAACCCTATCCTTAAGGACGAGAAAATGCGGATCATCATACTGGCACTCTCTGATGCAATCATACAAGGAAGACCGAGAAACCACACAAGCCAACACTCGATTGGGCTCCGAAATATCTAATCTCACAAGCCGATTGGCCAAGGCCTGAACATTGACTGCAAATGGCCTCTCCTCAACTGGAATGTACGCCAAACTCCCCATACTCACAACCTTTCAGCTCAAAGCATCGGCCACTACATTGGCCTTCCCCGGATGATACATAATAGTAATATCATAATCCTTAAGCAAATCTAGCCATCTCCGCTGCCTCAAATTAAGATCCTTTTGCTTGAACAAATGCTGAAGACTACAATGATCAGTGAATACCTCACAGAATATGCCACGCCTCCAAATCTTCAATGCATGAACTATAGCAGCCAACTCCAAATCATGGACATGGTAGTTCTTCTCATTGGGCTTCAACTGGCGAGAAGCATAAGCAAGAACTCTACCTTCCTGCATCAATACACAACCAATCCCAACTCGCGAAGCATCACAATATACAGTATATGAACCTGAAGCTGATGGCAAAACCAATACTGGAGCTGTGGTCCAGCTGTCTTGAGCTTCTGAAAGCTCTTCTCGCACTCGTCCTACCACACAAACGAAGCACCCTTCTAAGTCAACTTGGTCAAGGGCGATGCAATAGAGGAAAAACCTGAACAAACCGGCAATAATAACCCACCAAACCAAGGAAGCTACGAATCTCTGTGGCTGAGGACGATCTAGGCCAACTCTGAACTGCCTCTATTTTCTTTGGATCAACCTGAATACCCTCGTTGGACACCACGTGTCCCAAGAATGCCATTGAACCGAGCCAAAATTCACACTTGGAGAACTTTGCATAAAGCCTCTCCTCTCTCAATCTCTACAATACCACACGTAAATGCTCCGCGCGCTCCTCCTGACTACGCGAGTATACCGGAATATCATCAATGAACACGATAACAAATGAATCCAGATAAGGCCAAAATACACTGTTCATCAGATGCATGAACGCTGCTGGGGCATTGGTCAGCCCGAAAGACATGACAAGAAACTCACAGTGACCATATCTAGTCGTGAAAGTAGTCTTAGGAATATCTGAATCTCTAATTTTTAACTGGTGATAGCCCAAACGGAGATCAATCTGAAGAACACCCTCGCTCCCAGAAGCTGGTCGAATAAATTATTAATGCGAGGCAGGGGATACTTGTTCTTCACTGTTACTTTGTTCAATTGCCTGTAGTCAATGCACATTCTCATTGTGCCATCCTTCTTCTTCACAAACAGAACCGGTGCACTCCATGGTGACACACTCGGCCGAATGAACCGCTTATCTAGGAGCTCCTGAAGCTGTTCCTTTAATTCTTTCAACTCTGCTGGTGCCATACGATATGGAGGAATAAAAATGGGTTGAGTTCCCAGCACCAGATCAATACCAAAATCAATATCCTTGTCCGGTGGCATGCCCGGTAGGTCTGCAGGAAACATCGGGAAAATCCCTCACAAGTGGAACAGAATCAATACTAGGAGTCTCAGATCGAACATCCCTTACAAAAGAAAGATACGAGAGACAACCCTTCCCAACCATACGCTGGGCCTTCAAGATAGAAATCACTCTAGTCGGAACATAATCAGTCACACCACACCACTCGATCTGCGGTACACCCGGCATAGCCAAAGTGACTGTCTTAGCATGATATTCTAGAATAGCATGACACAGAGATAACCAATCCATGCCCAAAATAGCATCAAAGTCCACCATGCTCAATAGCAATAGATCAACTCGGGTTTCCAGACCCCCAATAGTCACAACACATGACCGGTACACACGGTCCACGACAATAGTATTGCCCACCGGGGTAGACATATGAACAGGTAAAGAAAGAGACTCCTGGGGCGTACTCAAATAACAAGCAATATATGAAGACACATACGAATAGGTGGAACAAATAATACGGAAGCATCTCTGTGGTAGACTGAAACAATACCTGTAATGACAGTGTCTGAAGCAATGGCATCTGTCATACCTGGAATAGCATAAAAATAAGCCCGGTCGCCGCCTGATCAACCTCCACCTCTAGGGTGACCCCTGGCCGCCTGACCTCCACCCCTGGCTGGCTGGGCGGGTGATGAAGTAACTGGTGTAGAAGTCGAGAGTTGATCCCTCTGCTGAGACTAACCACCACAAAGTCGAGGATAATGCCTCCTCATATACCCAAACTCCCCACACTCATAACAACTACCCGGTTCTAGAGATGGGGACTGAAGGGACCCCCTCGCACCGGAGTGACTAGTAGATGCACTCGACGCAGAAGAACCCTAAGCTGATCGGGTATGAGATGAACTCTGAGCTAGGAGGGCACTGAGTGAAGACTGGCCCTGCTGAGACCCATGATGACCACGACATAAAGATGCCCCACAATACTCTGGATGGGCCGACTGAGCAGGCCTGAAAGAACTCCCTCTACCATACTGGAAATGGCCCCTAGATGGAGCACCACTAAAACTGCCCGATCCTCGAGGCCTCTTGGACTCCCTCTCCTCTCGCTCTCTACGTCGAACCGTCTCAATCTCACGAGCGATATCCACCACCTCCTCAAACATAGCACCCAATACTCTCTGTAGTTATCAAAATGCAGAGATGATAGTTAAGGCCATCCACAAATCTGGTGATCCTCTCACAATCTGTCAGAATCATCCAAATAGCATGATGGGCTAAATGTGAAAACCTCATCTCATACTGGGTCACGGTCATATACCCTTGCGTCAACCACTCAAATTATCTACACAGCTCCTCTCTACAGGACTGCGGTACGTACTTATCCAGGAAGAGAGCGAAGAACTACTGCCAAGAAAGGGGTGTTGCACCGACAGGTCTACGCCTCTCAAAATCCTCCCACCAAGTAAAAGCAGACCCCGAGAACTAGAAGGTGGTAAATGCCACACCACTCGACTCAAGAATCCCTGTTGTACGGAGCGTACGCTGACACTTGTCAAGAAAACTCTGGGTATCCTCGCCCTGAGCACCATTGAACGTCGGATGCTGGAGCCTACTAAACCTCTCAAGACGACACTGCTCATCTTCTGGCATAGCTGGAACTACGAACTCCTGAACTGGTACAACCGGCTGAGCTAGAGGTACTCCTGACGTCCGAAATCCTTGCACTACCTGCTCAGGTGTGCGAGCGGTGGGGGTCTGATTGCCTCCCCGACCTGTAAAGTAGCTGCTGTTATGGTGGCTGAAACTGCCTGAGCCAGGCTAGTGCAAACTGATAAGATCTGTGCCAAGGCCTCCTGAAGACCCGGAATCACGATAGGCATAGTTGGTGCTTGAACAGGTGCTGCTGGAGTATCCACAGATGGAGCCTGGTCCTGAGATGGGGAAACTGGTGGATCGACAAGTTCTACCTCGGCTGCTCTGCCTCTGCCACGACCATGACCGCATCCACAGCCTCTGGTGGCCTTAGTGGGTGGTACTGGGGGTCGTCCACCTCGTCTGGTAGCGCGAGTCCTCACCATCTGTGAGAGAATAGAATAAAGAGAAGTTTAGTACTCGAATCAACACTCGCACGACTAGAATTTCAAGAAGATGAAGTTTTTCCTAAAGGTTCTGCAGCCTCTTGAGGATAAATACAGATGTCTCCGTACCGATCCGCGAGATTCTACTAAACCGGCTCATGACTTGCGAGACCAAGTAACATAGCCTCTGATACCAACTTGTCATGACCCCAACCCCGGTCGTAATGGTGCCCAACACACTGATAGGAAAGCACGACCAATTAACAACCTTGACCCAATTCATTATACAGTTCACTATTAGCTAACACAATTAAGTTACCAAATCAACATATTAGAAATCGAAAATAAGAGTTAAATGTGCGAAATTTAAAATAACAATACTACTATATAGCCCAAAAGATCCGGTGTCCCAAGTCTGAGCCTCTAATACAGGTTTACCAATCTAATACATGTCACTTTAAGGGAATACGAAACAAAAACAAAGGATAGAAGGGGGGATCAGGGCTGCGGACGCCATGCAGCTACCTCGCTGCTTCCAAATATGTGCTACTCAATAGAAAATCCTCACTCAGCCTCAAGTGCACCTGAATCTGCACGCAAGGTGCAGGGAATAATGTGATCACTCCGACCCGGTGAGTAATAAACATAAATAATGGTTGAGAATAAGAAATCATGGGTAACACATTGTAGTCTATAGTGCGGCAGGTTAAAACAAGTAGAATGAAAACAATGAAACAATGAACTCAAAATGTAGGAATGCTACATCAATTAAGCAATTAAGTGATAGATATAGAAGGAAAAATCAACACATAATACGGTACTCTCTAGTACCCACTACAGCGTGCAGGCCGATCCGTTTATTTATCGTCGACGATGTTCACTGGGGGTGTGCAGACTTCGGGAGGGGCCCCTTACGACCCAAGCACAATAACAAGCCATCTCGTGGCATATAAAGTATCTCAGACCCTCGGCCTCATATCAATATCAATATAATACTGCTGCGGCGGTAGCCCAATCCCATGCTCATTCTAGAAATCACATAAGACCCTCGGGCCATAATAAAATAGTAGTTCTCAGCCCAAAACATCATTAGAAATATCATTTAAGTTTCAAATCTGAGAAAAAGTGGCAGAGTTGTAAAACAGTATTAAAGAATAGGACTGAGTTCAAGCAATATATCAGAATAGTGAGAAAATAGTGATAGCAATCCTCGAAGGGTTCAAATAGTTGGCACAAAGCCCAATTATGATAATTAGCCCAAATAATAATGATATCAAATAAGATTCATTGAATTACGCGGTAAAATATCACTCGGGACGGACCAAGTCCCAATCCCCAATAGTGAATGACCCCGCTCTCATCATCAAGCACATGTCTCACCCAATATAGCACTACGATGTGCAAATTTGGGTTTTCGAACCCTCAGGACATCATTTACATTCATTACTCACCTCAAACCGGCCAAAACTCTAGATCGCTATGCCCTTCCCTCTCAAATCGACCTCCTCACGCGTCGAATCTGACCAAAACCAGAGCGAATACATTACAATAGGCTAATGGAACAAAGCCCAAGTGAAAACAATCAAAAACATCAAAAATCTCGAAATTAGCAAAACCCGAGTCCCGGGCCTACTTCTCGAAACTCAGAAATTTTCATATCACTAGACTCCTTATCTCCCCAAGAGTTTATAAATATAAAAAACACAAGAATCGGAGTTCAATTGACCCTTCAAATCCTCAATTTTTGCTCTCTTAAGTTCAAGCCCTAAACCTCCATTTTTTGTCCATTAATTCCTTAAATTTTCAGTCCTAATTCATGAAATAACACCATAGAATCGTGTTTTAGGTCCAAAATCCTTACCTTATCAAAGCTCCTTGAAATCCATTTCCAAAATCATCCACAATTTTCCAAGTCCAAAGTTAAAATGAATAAACACTTCAAAATTTGCAAAGAAGAACCTTAAATACTTTTGCCCAGACGAAACTGCACCTGCGGTCCAAGAATTCGCTTCTACGGTGCTGCTTCTGCGGCCCAATCTCCGCATCTGCGGAAGCCACCTAAAATCGTAGCAGCTGCATCTGCGACACCACAGATGCGGTTCCCCCCGCACTTGCGGTTCCAGCCTTACTCCCCTATACCCGCATCTGCGACATTCCATTCCGCACCTGCGATACCGCACCTGCGGTTCCCCAGCTGCAGGTGCGAAAATACTAGCAACAACAAAAATCTGAATTTGCACAAGTCCAAAACTCTTCCCATTATCCATCCAAAATCACCTCGAGGCCCTTGGGACCTCAACCAAAAGCACCAATACATCCTAAAACCTCATTCAAACTTGACCCAACCATCAAAACACCTCAAACAACACCAAAACCATCCAATTACATCGAATTCAAGCCTAGGTTCTTCTAAAACTTCTGAAGCATGCATTTGATAAAAAAACCCAAACAAATCACCTCCGAATGACCCGAAATGTTACACACACATCCCAAATCACATAACGAGCTACAACAACTCTCGGAATTTCATTCTGACTTCCGACCCTTGGATCAAAATCTCACCTATCAACCGAAATTCGCCAAACTCCTAACCTCACCAATTCAAGCCTAATTCTACACTGAACCTCCAAAACCATTTCCGATCACACTCCATCCTCCGAAACTAACCGAATCATCGAAAATCACATCCAAGCCCTCTAACGCATAAGTCAACTTTCTGTTGAATTTTTCAAACTAAGCCTTCCTTAAAGAGACCAAGTGTGTCATTTCCTACCAAAACCTCTCCAAACCAACTTGATCACACAAGACACTGATAATGAAGCATAAAGAAGCAAAAATAGAGAAAATGGAGCGGTGACTTATGAGACAACAGGTCTGGTCGTCACAAGAACCACGAACCGCGTATCGATTTAAGCCTAAGCAACTTATGAACTTCCGAATTTCAAAACAAATGCTGATTTATACCAAAAAAAACTCCAATTGACTTCAAATTTTGCACACAAGTTATAATTTACATGACAAATCTATTCCAACTTTTAAAATTAGATTCCGACCTCATATCAATAAAGTCAACTCCCGATCAAACGTTCCAACATTGCAAACCTTCAACCTTTTAACTTTTGCCAATTCACTTCAAAACCACCGACGAACCTCCAAATTAATATCCGGACACGCTGCTAAGTCTAAAATCACCATATGAAGCTATTGGAACCGTCAAAACTTCATTTCGGAGTCGTCTACACTAAAGTCAAATGATGATCAACTTTAACAACTTAAGACTTCAACTTAGGGATTATGTGTCCCATTTCACTCCGAAAATCACCCGAAACCAAAACCAAATATTCTAGCAAGTCACGAAACCACAATATAACATAAAAGAGGAAATAAATAGGGGATTGTAACGACCTGGCCGGTCATTTTTGGAATTTACATTCTGTTCCCCCATTAACTGTTTCCCCTAAGTTTATTTCTGCTATTTTGGTTTGCTGGGACATTCGGTATTGGGATTCGAAGTGTTTTGGGACACTTAGTCCTTAAGTGAGAACTTAAGAGTTGAAAAATGGTCCGTAATCGGAACAGTATGAAGATGACCTCGGAATGGAAATTCGATGGTTCTATTAGCTCCGTTAGGTGATTTCAGGATTGGGAGCATGTTCGGAATGTATTTTGGAGGCCCGTAGCTCATTTAGGCTTAAAATGCCGAAGTTTGTATTTTTAAAGTTTTCGGTCCGATAGTGAGTTTTTGATCTGAGGGTTTGAATGGAATTCTGGAAGTTGGATTAGCTCTGTCATGTCAGTTGGGACATGTGCGCAAAATTTTAGGTCATTCGGACGTGTATTGGTTAGGTTTTTTATCGAAAGCGTATTTGGAAGAAATTTGAAGTTCTTAGGCTTGAATCTTTGATTAATTTGGGTTCCCGGTGTTTTTTTAGGTGTTTTTAAGGTTGGTACAAGTTTGAATAGGTATTAGGTGGTATTGGTGTTTTTGGTTGAGGTCCCGGGGGCCTCGGGATGATTTCGGGTTGTTAACAGAGTAAATTTCTTAGTTTGCATCAGCTGGTATTTTTGATTCTTCTAGTATTTTTGCTTCTGCGGTCTGGGAACCACAGAAGAGGCTTCCTCATGGAAAAACCGGGGTTTGTCCTTCCTCTCAGAGACCGCAAAAGCGGTCACCTTTCCACAGGAGCAGGATTTGTTTGCAGAAGCGGGACCTGTTCCCTTAAGTGAAAACCGCAGAAGCGATTAGTTTTCTGCTTAAGTGGGACCGTAGAAGCGGTCCCTTGTCCGCAAAAGTGGAAATGACTGGTCATAAATAACAATTTCGAGGGTTTAATTTCATAAGTTTAAAAATCGATTGAGAGCTCGGGAGAAGGCGATTTTAAGTGGGTTTGGAAGAGAAAATAATCGGGTTACGTTTCTTTGATCCCTTTTCATTGTATTACATCATTATATAGTTAAATACATCATTGGAATTCGAATTTAGGATAAAAAATTGGGTAATTTGGGGTAAAACGTCATTGGCTAAACTATTGAGTTTTGAGTGGGAATTTGACCTCCAATTTGGGAGATTTTTATATGGTTAGAGTCGTGAGAGTACGAGGGTTCTGAAAATGAGAAAATTATTTGATTCCGAGGCGTTGGCCGGAATGGTATTTTGGTCATTTTACCTATTTTCGCGCCCTAGCTTTAATTTTAATAATGGAATCGGTTGTTTGCTATATTATTTACTATATGCAATTGAATTGAGTAGATTTGGGCCATTTGGAGTCGGATACTCGTGGCAAAGGCATGGTTCCTAGTTGATTATTGAGCCGGTTCGAGGTAAGTGGCTTGTCTAACCTTGTGTGGGGGACCTTTCCCCTTAGGACATGATCTTTGAATATTTGAATGCCTCGTACGTGAGGTGACGAGCGCGTATTTGAGCTAATTGTTGTAAATCCGTTTCTACTTGAAGTATTTAAATTGAGATTTCCTGTTTACTTGTTCATTTTAGACTGTACGTTTAAACCTGTGCTAGCTTAGAGAAGCATGTATAACTGACTTACTTGCTTAATTATTTAACTGTATTTGTACTCTGTGAAGCATGTTAGGCTAGAAATTACTACTACTTGTACTGATTTTTGCATTTATTCTGAGGTTATGAGTTGTTGTTGTTGTGTGTTTAATTTGGGACTATGGGACGGCTTCCCGGGAGATCCCTCTGTACTTGATATATTCTGGATTGAGGGTGCAGGATACCAAGAGATCCCCGGTACATGTATTTCTATATATTGGGATACCAAGAGATCCCCAATGTATATGATGAGGATACCAAGAGATCCTTGGGATACCAAGAGATCCCTAGTGTATATGATGAGGATACCAAGAGATCCCTGGTGCATATGATGAGGATACCAAGAGATCCTCGGGATACCATGAGATCCCCGGCTATCGTTCCTTGTTGAGAGCAGTATTCCTTGTGTTGTTACCTTCGCTTTCTATTACTGTTCTTCCTTATTTATCTGGTTTAGATTCTCGCTGTAGACTTTATTTAAACTGTTTCCGTTATCTTATTATTTATTATGTTTTATCTCAGTAGGGCCCTGACCTTCCTCGTCACTACCCAACCGAGGTTAGGCTTGGCACTTACTGAGTACCGCTGTGGTGTACTCATGCCCTTCCTGCGCATATTTTTCATGTGCAGATCATCCAGGTACCTCTACTTAGGCGCACTATTAGTGAGGCAGGAGGACTACAGAGACTTCGAGGTAGATCTGCTGCGTCCGCAGACCGACGAGTCTCCCTCTTACTCTATCTTTATTACTTAGTTTTCTTTCTTCCGGTTGTTAGATAACCTGGAGTTTGGAGCCTTTACTATACAATTCTGTAGCCTGTGTTGCCCGTGAGTTTTCGGGTTTTGGGAATTATTTTGAACTTGTGATATTGAGTTGTACATGCCGAGAGGCATTCAGTACAGTTTCTTTTAGTTATTTAATTTGGTTTCCTCTATTTTTCCGCAATTATTATACTTCCGCAATATTAGGCTTACCTGGTCGTAGGGACTAGGTGCCATCATGACATGTTCACAGTCGGTGAACTAGGGTCGTGACAAGTTGGTATCAGAGCTCTAGGTTCATAGGAGTCACAGAACACAGGCCGGTTTATTAGAGTCTCTCTGATCGGTACAGAGACGTCCGTACATATCTACGAGAGGCTATGTAACTGTTTAGAAAAAAATCGTCATTTCATTTGAATTCCTTGTCGTGCGATATTTTTTACACCAATTCTAAACTTCTGTCTTATATTCTCTCATAGATGGTGAGGAAATGTGCTACACGAGATGACCAGGCACCCACGCCCCTTGCTGCCGCCGTCAGAGGCCGGGGCCGGGGCCGGGGCCGGGGCCGGGGCCGGGGTAGAGGTCGAGGACGCACACGCGGTGCAACCAGAGCACCTGTGCGAGCTGCCACTGAGGTACCGCCAGCTGATTTAGCCGGAGCCCAGGCACCTGGCACACCTACTACTGCCACTACTGCTCCAGTGCTCCAGGAGACCCTGGCTCAATTCATGAGCATGTACACCACCTTGGCTCAAGCAGGGTTGCTTCCCCTTGCTGCAGCCACATCCCAGGCAGGGGGAGGAGCCTAGACTCCCACCATCCGCTCTCCTGAGCAGTGAGTGCAGGTTGAGCAGTCCCCAGAGATTATTCTCGCATCGCCTGCAGCTCCAGTTCAGCCCGAGGATGGGTCAACTGCTACAGAGGACGAGCATCGAAGACTTGAGAGATTTAAAAAATATGATCCCTCAGTGTTTAGTGGACTAGCATCAAATGATGCCTTGGAATTTTCGGAGGAGTGTCATCATATTATTCGCACCATGGCATAGTGGAGTCCAGTGGAGTTTTTTCACTGCCTTTCAGCTTCGGGGAGCCGCCTATGATTGGTGGCGCACTTATGAGATAGGCAGTCCAGTCGAGGCTACTTCAGTGACTTGGGCCCAGTTCTCGGAGATGTTTGTGAGAGAGTTTGTCCCCCAGAGTCTCAGCGACACATGGCGTGTAGAGTTTGAGCATTTGCGTTAGGGTGCTATGACAATTTCAGAGTATGCTATCCGTTATACCAGGTTGGCCAGGCATGCACCGGCTTTGGTTGCAACAGTTCCGGAGAGAGTTCACCGGTTTATTGAGGGTCTTATTCTGCCCATCAGATTTAGCATGGCTCGAGAGTTGGAGATGGACATTCCTTATCAGCAGGTAGTAAGCATTGCTAGGAGTATTGAGGGTATGCTCGCCAGGGAGAGAGGAGAGAAGGAGGCCAAGAGGTCTCGAGAGTCGGGCCACTACTCTAGTGCCCGTACCCCATCAGCAGGTCATTATGGTAGAGGTTATTCGGTCGCCCTTTACATTCAGCTTTACCAGCAGCCGATAGTACTCCAGCTCCGCCTATACCTCAGGAGCCTTACTATGCACTTCTAGTTTCTAGCGCGCCTCCTACGCAGGGTGCTTCCAGAGGTCAATACAGCAGGCCTAGCCCCAGTCCGTCACAGCCACCACGTCCTCCCAGAGCTTTTTATGAGTGTGGTGACACCCGTCATGTGGTGAGGGATTGCCCTAGACTTGGTAGGGGTGCACCTCCACAGACTGCTCAGCCACAGCGTGCTCCTTAGAGTTCTCAGGCTATAGTCACAGCTCCCGCTTCTACCCCACCTTCCCAGCCAGCCAGGGGCGGAGGTCGAGGAGATAGAGGTTCCTCGCGAGAGGGGTCGGGCCAGATATTATTATATTCCTGCTCGCACTGAGGCTGTTGCGATTCTGTCATCACAGGTATTATACTGGTTTGTCACAGAGAGGCATCGGTTCTATTCGATCCAGGCTCTACTTATTCTTATGTGTCTTCTTATTTTGCTCCGCATTTGGGTGTGCCTCGGGATTCTTTGAGTGCCCTCGTTTATGTTTCTACTCTTGTGGGAGATTCTCTTGTTGTGGACCGCGTTTATCGGTCATGTTTGGTTACTATTCGTGGTTTTGAGACCAGAGCGGATCTATTATTACTCGGTATGGTTGATTTTGATATTATTCTGGGCATGGACTGATTGTCGCCCTATCATGCTATTCTTGATTGTCACTCCAAGATCGTGACGCTGGCTATGCCAGTTGTTCCACGTATTGAGTGGAGTGGTACTTTAGATCACACTCCCAATAGAGTTATCTCTTTCCTTAAAGCTCAGCGTATGGTTGAGAAGGGGTGTGCCGCGTATTTAGCTTATGTAAGAGATGTCAGTGTTGATACCCCTTTTGTTGATTTAGTTCTAGTGGTACGGAATTTCCCCGATGTGTTTCCAGTTGATATTCCGGGCATGTCGCCCGATAGAGATATTGATTTTGGAATTGATCTGTTGCTGGGCACTCAACCCATTTCCATTCCTCCATATCGCATGGTTCCTCCTGAGTTGAAGGACCAATTGTAGGAATTGCTTGTTAAGGGTATTATTCGATCCAGTGTTTCACCGTGGGGTGCTCCTGTCTTGTTTATGAAGAAGAAGGATGGTTCTATGCGTATGTGCATTGATTATCGCCAGTTTAACAAGGTTACAATGAAGAACCGTTATCCTTTAGCTCGTATTGATGATCTGTTTGACCAGCTTCAGGGCTCACATGTGTTTTCTAAGATTGACTTGCGCTTAGGTTACCATCAGTTGAAGATTCGGGAGCCAGATATCCCGAAGACTACTTTCAGGACTCGGTATGGTCATTACGAGTTCCTTGTTATGTCATTTGGGCTGACCAATGCCCTTGCAGCTTTCATGCATTTGATGTACAGTGTGTTCAGGCCATATCTTGACTCGTTCGTGATTGTTTTTATTGATGATATTCTAGTGTATTCCCAGAGTCGGGAAGATCATGAGCAGCACCTGAGAACCGTGCTTCAGACCTTGAGGGAGAAGAAGTTATTTGCAAAGTTCTTAAAATGTGAGTTTTGGTTGAGTTCCGTGGCATTCCTAGGCCACGTGGTATCGAGTGAGGGCATTCAGGTGGATCCGAGGAAGGAGGAGGTCATGCAGAGCTGGCCCAGGCCCTCCTCAGCTACAGAGATTCGTAGTTTCCTTGGTTTGGCGGGTTACTACTATCGTTTCATGGAGGTATTTTCATTGATTGCTGCCCCTATGACTAGATTGACCCAGAAGGGTGCCCCATTTCAGTGGACAGAAGAGTGTGAGGCGAGCTTTCAAAAGCTCAAGACAGCTTTAACTTCAGCCCCAATCTTGATGTTGCCTACTGATTCGGGGTCTTATACAGTTTATTGTGATGCCTCACGGGTTGGACTTGGAGCGGTGTTGATGCAGGACGGTAGGGTGATTGCATACGTGTTTAGCCAGTTGAAGATACATGAGAAGAATTACCCTGTCCACGACCTTGAGTTAGCTGCTATTATTCATGCCTTGAAGATCTAGCGTCATTATTTGTACGGGGTGCCTTGTGAGATCTATATTGACCATCAGAGTTTGCAGCAGTTACTTAAGCAGAAGGACCTGAATATGCGTCAGAGGAGATGTCTAGAGTTGTTAAAGGTTTATGATATTACTATTCTTTATCACCCGGGCAAGGCCAATGTGGTAGTCGATGCCTTGAGTCACCGGGCAAAGAGTTTGGGGAGTTTTGCATATTTACCAGCTTTAGAGAGACCTATGGCGATGGATGTTCAGGCCTTAGCTAGTCAGTTCGTGAGATTGGACCTTTCGAAGCCCAGTCGGGTTCTAGCCTGTGCGGTTTCTCGGTCTTTCCTATTTGATCGTATCAGGGAGCGGCAGTATGATGACCCTTATTTGCTTGTCCTTCAGGATAGGGTCCAACGTGGGGATGCTAGAGATGTGACCATCGGGGATGATGGGGTATTGAGGATGCAGGGCCGGATTTGCATGCCCAATGTTGATGGTCTTCGAGAGTTGATTCTAGCAGAGGACCATAGTTCGCGGTATTCCATCCATCCGGGTGTCGCGAAGATGTATCAGGACTTGAGACAACACTATTGGTGGAGGCAGATGAAGACACATATCGTTGATTATGTGTCTAGATGGCTCAACTGCCAGCAGGTGAAGTATGAACACCATCGTCCGGGTGGGTTGCTTCAGCAGATAGAGATTCCGGAGTGGAAGTGGGAGCGTATCACCATGGACTTTGTATCTGGACTCCCACAGACCTTGAAGAAGTTTGATTCCATTTGGGTCATTGTGGATCGGCTGACCAAGTCTTCTCATTTCATTCCTGTGTGTACCACTTATTCATCGAAGCGGTTGGCGGAGATTTATATCAGGGAGATCATCCGTTTGCATGGTATTCCAGTTTCTATCATCTCAGACAGAGGTACTCAATTTACATCGCGGTTCTGGAGAGTCGTGCAGCAGGAGTTAGGCACTCGGGTGGAGTTGAGCACGTCATTTAACCCCCAGACTGACGGACAATCCGAGCGCACTATTCAGATTCTAGAGGATATGCTCCGTGCGTGCGTGATTGAGTTTGGAGGGTCTTGGGATCATTTCTTGCCATTGGAGGAGTTTGCTTATAACAACAGTTATCAGTCCAACATTCAGATGGCGCCGTATGAGGCTTTATATGGTAGGAGGTGAAGATCTCCGGTGAGTTGGTTTGAGCCGGGTAAAGCCAAGCTATTGGGCACAGAGATGGTTCAGGATGCATTGGAGAAGGTCAAGGTGATTCACGATAGACTTCGTACAGCCCAGTCTAGACAGAAGAGTTACGCGGATAAGAAGGTTCTTGATGTGTCATATATGGTTGGTGAGCGGGTTCTGCTTCGAGTCTCACCTATGAAAGGAGTCATGAGGTTTGGGAAGAAAGGAAAGCTGAGTTCGAGGTTTATTGGCCCTTTTGAGATCTTGAGGCGAGTTGGGGAGGTTGCTTATGAGCGTGCCTTACCTCCCAGCCTAGCTGGAGTTCATCCGGTATTTCATATTTCGATGCTCCAGAGGTATCACGGGGATCCGTAGCATGTGTTGGATTTCAGTTCAGTCCAGTTGGACAAGGATCTATCCTATGTTGAGGAGCCAGTGGAAATTTTGGACAGGCAAATCAGAAAGTTGAGGTCAAAGAACATTGCTTCGGTAAAGGTTCAGTGGCGGGGTCAGCCGGCCGAGGAGGCAACTTGGGAGACCGAGCAGGATATATGCAGCCAGTACCCTCATCTTTTCACTACTTCAGGTATACTCTTTATGCTCGTTCGAGGACGAACAAATGTTTAAGTGTAGGAGGATGTAACGACTCGGCCGGTCATTTTTGGAATTTATGCCTCGTTCCCCCATTAACAGTTTCCCCTAAGTTCATTTCTACTATTTTAGTTTGCCGGGACATTTGGTCTTGGGATTCGGAGTGTTTTGGGACACTTAGTCCCTAAATGAGAGCTTAAGAGTTGAAAAATGGTCCGTAACTGGAATAGTGTGAAGACGACCTCGGAATGGAAATTCGATGGTTTCGTTAGCTCCGTTAAGTGATTTCGGGGTTGGGAGCGTGTTCGGAATGTATTTTGGAGGTTCGTAGCTCATTTAGGCTTAAAATGCCGAAGTTTGTATTTTTGAAGTTTCCGGTCCGATAGTAAGTTTTTGATCCGAGGGTTGGAATGGAATTCCGAAAGTTGCAGTAGCTCCGTCATGTCATTTGGGATGTGTGGCAAAATTTCAGGTCATTCGGACTTGTTTTGGTTAGGTTTTTGATTGAAAGCGTATTTGGAAGAAATTTGAAGTTCTTAGGCTTGAATCTTTGATTAATTTGGGTTCCCGGTGTTGTTTTAGGTGTTTTCAAGATTGGTACAAGTTTGAATAAGGTATTAGGTGGTATTGGTGTTTTTGTTTAAGGTCCCGGGGGCCTCGGAATGATTTCGGGTGGTTAACGGAGTAAATTTCTAAGTTTGCATCAGCTGGTATTTTTTATCCTTCTGGTATTTTCGCTTCTGCGGTCTGGGAACCGCAGAATCGTAGCCGCAGAAGTGGCTTCTTCATCTAAAAGCGGGGGTTGGCCTTCCCCTCAGAGACCGTAGAAGTGGTCACCTTTCCGCAGGAGCGGGATTTGTCGCAGAAGCGGGACCTGTTCCCTTAAGTGAAAACCGCAGAAGCGGTTGGTTTTCCGCTTAAGCGGGACAGCAGAAGTGGTCCCTTGTCCGCAGAACCGGAAATGACTGTTCAGAAATAACAATTTCGAGGGTTTAATTTCATAAGTTTAAAAATTGATTGAGAGCTTGGGAGAAGGCGATTTTAAGTGGGTTTGAAAGAGAAAATCATTGGGTAACGTTTCTTTGACCCCTTTTCATTATATTACATCATTATATAGTTAAATACACTATTGGAATTCGAATTTAGGATAAAAAATTGGGTAATTTGGGGTAAAACTTCATTGGCTAAACTATTGAGTTTTGAGTGGGCATTTGACATCCAATTTGGGAGATTTTTATATGGTTAGACTCGTGAGAGTACGAGGGTTCTGAAAATGTGAAAATTATTCGATTCTGAGCCTTTGGCTGGAAGGGCATTTTGGTTATTTTACCTATTTTCGCGCCCTAGCTTAAATTTTAATAATGGAATCAGTTGTTTGAAGTATTATTTATGATATGTAATCGAATTGAATAAATTTTGGCCATTTGGAGTCGGATACTCGTGGCAAAGGCGTGGTTCCTAGTTGATTATTGAGCCGGTTTGAGATAAATAACTTGTTTAACCTTTTGTGGGGGACCTTTCCCCTTAGGACATGATCTTTGAATATTTGAATGCCTCGTGCGTGAGGTGACGAGCGCGTACTTGAGCTAATTGTTGTAAATCCATTTCTACTTGAAGTATTTAAATTGAGATTTCCTGTTTACTTGTTCATTTTAGACTGTACGTTTAAACCTGTACTAACGTAGAGAAGCATGTTAAGCTGACTTACTTGCTTAATTGTTTAACTATATTATTTGTACTCTCTGAAGAATGTTAGGCTAGAAATTACTACTGCTTGTACTAATTTTTGCATTTATTCTGAGGTTATGAGTTGTTGTTGTTGTGTGTTTAATTTGGGACTACGGGACGGCTTCCCGGGAGATCCCCCTGTACTTGATATATTCTGGATTGAGGGTGCAGGATACCAAGAGATCCTCGGCACATGTATTTCTATATATTGGGATACCAAGAGATCCCCAGTGTATATGATGAGGATATCATTAGATTCTCGGGATACCAAGAGTTCCCCAGTGTATATGATGAGGATACTAAGAGATCCCCAGTGTATATGATGAGGATACCAAGAGATCCTCAGGATAACAAGAGATCCCTGGTGCATATGATGAGGATATCAAGAGATCCTCGGGATACCAAGAGATCCCGGGCTATCATTCCTTGTTGAGTGCAGTATTCCTTGTGTTGTTACCTTCGCTTTCTATTACTGTTCTTCCTTATTTATCTGGTTTAGATTCTCGCTATTGACTTTATTTAAACTGTTTCCGTTATCTTATGATTTATTGTGTTTTATCTCAGTAGGGCCCTGACCTTCCTCGTCACTACCCAACCGAGGTTAGGCTTGGCACTTACTGAGTACCGTTCTGGTGTACTCATACCCTTCCTGCGCATGTTTTTCATGTGCAGATCATCCAGGTACCTCTACTCAGGCGCACTTTCAGTGAGGCAGGAGGACTACGGAGACTTCGAGGTAGATCTGCTGCATCCGCAGACCGACGAGTCTCCCTCTTACTCTATCTTTAGTACTTAGTTTTCTTTCTTCCGGTTGTTAGATAATTTGGAGTTTGGGGCCTTTACTATACACTTCTGTAGCCTGTGTTTCCTGTGAGTTTCGGGTTTTGGGAATTGTTTTGAACTTGTGATATTGAGTTGTACATGCTGAGTGGCATTCAGTACAGCTTCTTTTAGTTATTTAATTTGGTTTCCTCTATTTTTCCGCAATTATTATACTTCCGCAATATTAGGCTTACCTGGTCGTGGGGACAAGGTGCCGTCATGACATGTTCACAGTCGGTGAACTAGGGTCGTGACAGGGATCATCACTAAAACACTCAAAACGACCGGCTGAATCGCTACATATCCAGTTTATTCCAACGGCATACTATTGTTGGATACTATGTAAAGTAACAGTATACTATTACAATTTAGTCTTTTTTGAATTTTTTTAAAATTTTCATTGAGTTCTTTTTCAACTTTTCAATGAAGTTCTCATATTTTTTAAAAAAATTTCTTAAACCAAAATATTTAGTTTGAAATATTTGATTGGAGGTTGTGACTACAATTTGAATTAATTTGGTTGAAATTTTGGAGTAAATTTTTAAAATTGAGTTGAACTAGCGAATAAGACCTATTTGTACTATATACCAAAATAACATACTATATACTATTTTGAAAAATAATATTTAATTCATTAGTGTATAGTTTATTCCGTTGAACTAGCAAAGAAGAATTTGTATTATATACCAAAATGATATACTATATACTATTTTGGTATATAGTACATTCCAACGATATACTGTTACAATATATTATATAATGTAGCGGTATACTATTACAATTTGTTCCTTTTAGAATTTTTTGAAATTTTTGTTGCGTTCTTTTTCAACTTTTCAACGGAGTTCTCATATTTTTTTTAAAATAAAAATATTTAGTTTGAAATATTTGATTGAAGGTTGTGGTAAAAGTTTGAGTTAATTTATTGAAAAATCCGGATTATATTTTTGAAATTTAGATTAAAATTGAGTTGAACTAACGAAGAAGACTAATTTGTATTATATATCAAAATAACATACTATATACCACTTTGGTATATAATATTTAATTCAATACTGTATAATTTATTGCAGTAGTGTAGTATTACACTATATGGTATAATGTAACAATATAGTTAAATTTGTTTTTTTTTTCTAAAAAATTTGATATGTCCTTTTTTAATTTTCTAACACAATTCTCGATATCATATACCTAGTGAATATATGCTATATAGCATGTGGGTATCATATTATATTACAATAATATACTTTAACTATTATTAATATATTATTTTTTATATACTATATTCTAAAGTAAGTTATTTTCTAATAATTAATATATAAATATATAAATTAATTAAAAATAAAAATAAAGGAGCCAAAAATGTGTGTAGAATTAGATTATGAAAAAAAGGAAATAAAACATGATTTGGAATTATGATAAATAACAATTAAAAAAGGAAAAAAGGAAAAAAGAGGAGAAATTGTTTTAATGTATAAGTTGTTCTAATAATTGAATTAAAAAAAAATAAGAAAGTAAGAAAAGAGAAAATGTATATTATACTAGTTATATTAAAAAGGTGAACAAATATTTATTTTATTAGTTATCTTTTTTTGTTGTATAAAAAGAAGAATAATAAAAATCAGCCAAAAAAAAAAAAGTCAATGAAATTAGATTATGAAGAGAAAAAGAAAAAACGAGTTAAATAAAATTAGAAAGGGAACAATAAATAAAGAAAATAAAAAAAATTAAAATAAAGAAGAAGTCAAAATTAAAATATAATTTGGGAAAAAATAAATGAACATAAAAGAAGAAAAAAGAAAAAAAAAGAAGAAAAGGAGAAAAAAAAGGAGAAAAGAAGTAGAGAAATAACAAAGAAAAGGAAAAAAAGAGAGGAAATTACCTACAAAAGCTATCACGGGTAGGAAATGTAATTAGTTTGATGGGAAGAAAAATAAAAGGGTAGGCAGGGTAAATAGTTTTATTTTTATGGATAATTATGTCATTCACCCATTTGTAAACCTCACTCTCATGATATCCCAATGTTTTGAAATTACATCAAATATCTCAAAAATATTACATACTATACCTTAAAATCTTCCTATATATTCTAAAAGATATCACAATATTCTATTTTGGAATACAATCCAAACCTAACTTACCACAATATTCTAATGAAGAGTGCAATATCCAATTCAAACATTACCACATTATTGTAATGAAGAATACATTATTTAAATTTAACATCCACAATATTCTAATTTGGAATACAATATCAAAATATAATATTCCATGATATTCTAACTTGTAATATAGTATACAAACAAACATACCACAATATTCTAATTTGGAATTCCGTATTCAAATAAAATACACTACAATATTCTAATTTGGAATATAATATTCAAATCAAACAAACTACAACATTCTAATTTGGTATACAACATCCACACCCAAATATATGATAATTTTCTAATTTGGAATATTATATTCAAAGTAAACATGCAATCATATTCTAATTTGGAATATAATATCTAAACTAAACATACCACAATATTCTATTATTCTATTTTCGGAACATTATAGGCATACATGGTAAATTAAATCTAAGAAGTAGGTATATAAAGTAAAATATATTTATAAAATAGGTATACAGAATAAAATAAAATTTTTAATTGTATATGATAATAATCGGTGTTTTCTGCGTAGATTTTTCGAGAAAAATCCGATGTTGTTTTGTTAGGACTTGGGAAGCCTCATCTGGTCCTAGTTGGCCCAAAAGGATGGCCCAAAATCCATAAATTTGGTTGTCTTTTCCAGAGCAATCGCCAATATCTTTTTCGAGTTGATCATTTCAAGTAATTTCTTTTTGAAGATTTAGCTTTAAGTAGTTGCATATTCAATCACTTAAATTAAAAATAATCAGCACACACACACACACACATATATATATATATATATATATATATATATATATATATATATATATATATATATATATTATACGTAATCGTATATAATCAATGCATAATCTATGTATACCAACTAAAAAAGTTAACTGTGAATCCGGACGCGACTATTTACTTAAAGATTCCAATTTTGCACTTACAATACGTTATAGGGGTCACTACTAGAACCCTATTAGTAATTCTAGCTGAACTCTTTACATTCCAAATGGAATTTGGTATATAACTTTGGGTTCATTACAAAAGTAAAAGACAACTTTTATTTGTGAAATATTCAGATATTAATACTATATGGAAAACCACATGTTTTGTTTTTATATATAATCCTCGCATCTTTCTTGATTAAAAAATCAAACAGCATACTAAAATTTTGCGACAAACTAAAACAATTTCTAAGAGCAAAACACAGTTATTTCTCTAGCTACTGAAAGTATTCTATGATAATCATATATTTACCGCTTGGAGGTCCGTAGGTTAATTCGATGCATTTTGGCGAAAATTGGAAAGTTGAAGGTTTCGAAGGTCAAGAGGTTTGACCGTGAGTTACTTTGCTGATATCGAGTCCGGATTTCGATTCCTGGAGTTGGTATAGTTTCGTTGTGTCATTTGGGACTTGCCTGCAAAATTCGACGCCATTCCAGGTTGATTTGATACGATTCAACGCGAGTTGTAGAAGTTCAAAGTTCATAAGTTCATTAAGTTCGATTTGAGGTATGATTAATTTTGATGTTGTTTGAAGTGATTTGAGTCCTAGATCAGGTCCGCATTATATTATGGAACTGGTTGGTATTTTTCGACGAGGTCCGGGGGACCTCGAGTGTGTTCTGGATGGGCTACGAGCCATTTCCTTCTATTTTTGAACTGTTGGTTTCTATCACCTAGTGTTCTTCATTGCGTTCACGTAGTGTTATGGTGGTCTCAGGTGCTTATCTCTTCGCGCTCGTGAAAGGTTTCTTGGAGCTCAGGGACTATGTTCATCGTGGACGCGAACTTGGGCACGCGTTTGCGAAGCATATGTAGTCAGTTGTCCGCATTTGCACCTGTGTCTCAGCGTTCGCATAGTAGAGCGGGGAGCTGGCAGTCTTTTATTCATCACATTCACGATTGTCAATATGCGTTCGCAAAGCCTTTGGTCATTGTTTATCGCGTTTGCAGGGTGTGTGTCGCGAACACTAAGCTTTAATATCGCTAGGAAGGTTATAAGAACTCTATTTCGAGGGTTTGACCATTTTATCATATCTTGAGTTGTAGTCCTCGGATTTGAGCGATTGTTTGAGGGTTTCTTCACGTGTTGGATTGGGATAAGTGTTATTTACCCGGATTTGATTTTATTTCATGATTTTACCTTTATTTTTATTATTAAATCAGTAGTTTGAGTTGAGGAAAAATGAGAATTTTGTGAAATACTTTCAAAAATATAAATGATGATTTGAAGGACAAAATAATGTCAGAATTTTATAATTTTGGTGTAGTTGGACTCGTATCGGAATGAGTGTTCAGATTTGTAAATTTTGTCTAGTTCCGAAGTGAGGGGCCCAGAATTGACCTTTTTTTTTCTTTTTTTTTTTCTTTAAAGATGGAAAACTTTATTGTTCGAAATTATTTTCTATATTTTTATTTATACTATGAAGTTATTTTAGCAAGATTTGAATTGTCCAGAGATTGTTTCACACGAGAAGGTAATTTGAGAGTATCAGTCTATCTTCTTCGAAGTAGGTCTCTTGTTTACTTTTGTGTAGGAGAAATTACCACTCAGGTTTCAAGTTGATTGTGCTATTTGTGTTATGTGAAAGCCTTGTATGCAAGGTGACGAGTGGATACACTGGGTATATATGGTGTTTGACTAATTTAATCTTTCCATGACTTAATTGAATTGTCATAACGTGTTGTGTCTCTCATTGTTAATCTACTCTTACATACTTTATTTCATTTTGTTATCACTTATTGTACCCCTTACTTGTTATTTTGCCTTTACATGTTTCAATTGAAGCTATTACCTCTCTTATTATTTTCTTACCTTTTAATTGTTGGGCCACTTCCATGACTTCGTGACTATTTGCTACTTGTCTCAACTATTTTACTTGCACACTTTAGTTGTCACATGCTTTACTTGTCCTGTAATTTTTGTAATACTTGTGGCATTTTCTTTGATTATTACGTGGCTCCTTTACTGCCATGTCTTCATACCCTTTGACTGCAGCAATTCTTGTAAATTGAGTTATGTGATTATTATTATTAATTTAATTTTCTTGTGTAAGTTATGCTTGATACTTACTGGGTACCACTGTGGTATACTCGTGCTATGCTTCTACACACTTTTGTGTAAAAGCAGATAGTTCGGATCGAGTTGGTTTTGAGACTTATGCTTGTGCGACAGGAGACTTCAAGGTACATCTACAAGATGTTTGCAGGCTCCGAAGTCACCTTCTATTGTATTTCATTCCCATTGTTTCCTATTACTCCATGATAGTGATATATTGTTATTTCTAGTGATTATTAGTAAAGCTTATGACTTGTACTACCGGTTTGAGAATTTTTATCATGTTGAGATTATTGGCTTATCATAGAAACTTCTGCTTCATACTTAATAGTTATTTGGTTAAAAATATCTATTACTTAGTCATCAAGTGTTAGTCTTACCTAGATTTAGAAACTAGGTGTCATCATGACATCCTACGGAGGAAAATTGGTGTCGTGACATGTTGGTATCAGAGCTCTAGGTTCATAGGTGTTATGAGTCATAAGCAGGTTTAGTAGAGTCTTATGGATCGGTATGGAGACGTGTGTACTTATATTCGAGAGTCTACAGAACTATTAGGAGATTCCACTTCTTTCATTCCTTATGGTGGATAAGTAAGAACTTGAGGAGATTTAATTGGTTGACTAATCATTGCGATCGTGGTAGGGCCACAAGGTGGATGTTTATTTGAGCATAGTGGGTGGTATATGAGACTATGTGGTTTGTATGTAATTTCTACTTAGTTTAAGGTACATACTGGCATTCAAGGCACTTGAGGAAGCTAGTTTGACTATCACGAGGAAGAACATGTGCTTAGTAGATGGCTTGAGATGACTTATGATTGGTGTTGTACGAGCAGTGAAGGTTGGTAGTGTGGATCATCAGATGTTATGCCCTATGGCTTTGTGCCAAGTGGGGAAGTCCGCTATCGACGGTCAAATTACAAGGTTCCCCGAACTTTGTATATGATTAAGATTTGAGGTTTGCATGGGATAGTGCTAGGACTTGCCGTATTTCTGCATCATTAATAATTCTACACTTCAGTATTAGAGAGGCTAAGGAAACAACTTCAGACTCACAGATGGTCTCTTTAGAGTGGGTATCTCGGTTGTAGCATTATGGGGTGCTTCATAGGAAATAAAATGGTTTATGAGCTTCTGGGCTACGTGGTTCGTGCTAGAATCTCTTCTGGCGAGCTTTGGATAAGGACTGTGGTGTTCTACCAAGGAGAAGTGCCACCTTGAGGGTAATTCAGAAGGAGCTCGGAGAAATAGGACATCTTTTTAGTAGGTTGGATAAACACAATAATGGTATTATTAGTTCCTTGAGTACTTAAGATGTAGTGAGTCTCTGTAGGTGTTTTGTGGAAATACTCTTGGGTGGCAGCCTGCGTGGCTTGGTTGAGCAAGAGAGATTCAATTCTTATGGTTGGCTATGTGCAAGTGGGTTTTGAAGAGTTCTCGATGGTTTCTACCACAGTTTGAGATGGATATTTCCAACCTGCGTGAGGAAAATGTTGCATATTATGATTTTCTGACTGATCGGGTATGTATTCTATTGGTGACTCAGAGTTGGTTCTGAGATTCTTGTGCTTTTCATATGATGGCATGATAGATGTCGTGCGTCCTGTGGGATTGAGATTTGCATGTACAAGGTGGCGGTTCAGTTTTGAAAGAAAGGTCATGAATTCTTAGACGACATGGATGGTTTCAGATGTCAAGATAAATACTATTACTACTTAGTATTGCCTGAGAAGGGTGCGCATTTTAGAAGGCGCACTGTGTTTTGACTTATGAATGCTTCATTGGTATTGCGGTAGTCACCTAATGGATCGGTTGCAAATTTTTTAGATTTTACTATGTGGCACGGAAGGCTTATAAAAGTATTTCTCGTGGAGATGCTAATGTATGAGAGATGTAAGTCATTCAAGTGGTGGAGTTGGGATCGGCTATGGTGATTCAGGTGTTCTCTGGATTTGGTGACTCAGCACCTTTATTGCTGAAAGCTGTGTCGTTCAGTTAGAGTTGAGCTTATTCATGTTCTGATATGTTCATTGTGTTACTCTGCTACACTATGAGGGATTGTAATTTGCTAGTTATATTCACACCCGGTGCGGTTCTATTTGGGCCTTGTAGCGAAATTCGAGCGAGATGGTTATTGAGGTGCTGAAAAGTTGAAGGTGCCTTAGCTATGGTCTTTTAGGGTTGTGGTATATTGTGCTACTTACTTCTCCATAGTTATGGTCATGCACTTCATTACTGGATGTTGAATTGCATGTAGTGGTCAATTTTGAGTATGGTGGCTTGAGGTATTTCGTATGGACTGATTTCTGGATGCATTACAGCGGGGCTTTGTTGGGATATGATCCTTTGTGTTAGATTCGCGTGTCTTGGTCCTACTATGCGTGATGGGTTCATAGAATTGCATTAAAGTGGTGTTGTTTGATCGGATGAGTGGTTATAAGTTTTTTGTGTTTCTTTCATCATCGGCAGTGTACGAAGGTTTTGCACAAGGTTTTATTTGATATGAGTTTCATTACCGATATTGGGTTTGTTTTGAGAAGCTACTGTGATCAAGAATTTTTTCTTTAAGTATGCAAGTGGTGTTGTATATCATGTAATTACATCTTGGGTTATGGTTATGGCTTGATATAGTTTTCAGACTTATACAGTGTGTGGATGAGAGATTCGAGTCTGGTAAGGACTTTTGGATGTTGGGAATTTAGTTCCAAGGTTTATAGGCTAAGGTCAAAATAATGATCTTCTATTGTGTCGTATGGTCAGGCTTACAAGGATTAGGGTGTCTTGGGATCACCCTCGGATATGTGCATGATAAGGTTAGACAGTGATTTGATGGCTTTGGAACGATTCCAGGCACGTTCGAGACGAACGTATATTTAACTGGGGAGAATGTAACGACCCAACTGGTCATTTTGAGAATTTGTACTTTTCACGATGGCTTAAGGTTTCGAGTAGCTTTGTATTGGGTATCATGACTTACGTGTGTGGTCGAGTTTGGTCTTTGGGTGATTCAGAGCTGATTTGGAAGAATAATTCTTATTTTTGAAGCTTAAGTAAAAAGGGTTGACCAGAGTTTGAATTTTGTGTCGACGGCACCATAATGGTGATTTGATGATTCCAATAGCTTCTTATGGTGATTTTGGACTTAAGCATGTGTCCAGATTTGGACTTGGAGGTCTGTAGGTTAATTTGATGTATTTTGGCGAAAATGGGAAAGTTAAAAGTTTTGACGGTCGAGAGGTTTGAACGTGAGTTGACTTTGTTGATATCAAGTCTGGATTTCAATTTCAGGAGTTGATATAGCTTCGTTGTGTCATTTGGTACTTTCCTGCAAAATTCAACGTCATTCCGGGTTGACTTGACATGATTCGGCGCGCGTTGTAGAAGTTGAAAGTTCATAAGTTCATTAAGTTCTATTTGATGTGCGATTCATATTCTTGACTTTTTTTATGTTATTTGAGTCCTCGAGCAGGTCCACGTTATGTTATGGAACTGGTTGGTATGTTTCGACGGGGTCCCCGGGGCCTCGGGTGTGTTCCGGATGGGCTACAGACCATTTTCTTCTATTTTTGGACTACTGGTTTCTGTCACCTGGTGTTCTTCATTGTGTTTGCGCATTTACTTCCGCATTCACATATTGTTATGGTGGTCTCAGGTACTTTGTTCTTTGCGTTCGCGAAAGGTTTCTTGGACTCAGGGATTTTGTTCATCGGAGACGCTATCTTGGGCATGCATTCGCGAAACATATGCAGTCAGTTGTCTGCGTTCGCACCTGTGTGTCAGCATTAGCATAGTGGAGCTAGGAGTTGGTAGTCTTTTATTAAATGCATTCGCGATTGCATATATGCATTCGTGAAGCCTTTGGTCATTGTTCATCACGTTCGCGGGATGTGTGTCACGAAGGTGAAGCTTTAATATCACTAGGCAGATTATAAGAACTCTATTTCAAGGGTTTGGCCATTTTTATCATATCTTGAGTTGTAGACCTCGGATTTGTACGATGTTTTGAGGGATTCTTCATGTGTTAGTTTGGGGTAAGTATTCTTTACTCAAATTTGATTTTATTTCATGATTTTACCTTTATTTTTATCATTAAATTGGAGGTTTAAGTTGGGAAAAATTAGAATTTTGTGAAAAACTTTTAAACATGTAAAATGATGATTTGAAGGACGAATTGATGTTAGAATAATTTTTATATGGTTGGACTCGTATCAGAATAGGTGTTAAGATTTTATGAATTTTGTATGGTTTCGAGGTGCAGACGTGGGTTGATTTTTTTGATTTCTTTAAAAATAGAAGCTTTATTATTCAGAATTATTTTCCATGATTTTTATTAATGATATGAAGTTATTATGCTTATATTTGAGTCGTCCGGAGATTGTTCACACAAGAAGGTCATTTTAGAGTATCGCTATAGCTTCTTCGAGGTAAGTCTCTTGTTTAACTTTGTGTGGGAAAAACTTTCCCTTACGATTCAAGTTGATTGTGCTTTTTGTATTATGTGAAAGCCGTGTACGCAAGGTGAAGAGTGGGTACACAAGCTATATGTGGTATTTGACTGGTTTAGGTTATATAGACTCTTCCCATGCCTTAATTTAAGTGTCATAACGTGTTATGCCTCTCATTGTTAATCTACTCTTATGTGATTTATTTGATTTTGTTATATCTCTCATTGTTAATCTACTCTTACATGCTTTATTTGATGTTGTTAGCACTTATTTTACCCTTTACTTGTTATTTTACCCCAACATGCTTTAGTTGAAGTTATTACCTTCCTTATTGTCTTGTGACGTATTAATTGTTGGGCCCCTTCCATGACTCCGTGCGTATTTTGCTCTTGTCTAACTGTTTTACTTGCACACCTTAGATGTCACGTGCTTTGCTTGTCCTGTCATTTTCATAATATTTGTGGCATTTCCTTTGATTATTATGTGGTCCCTTTATTGTCGTGTCTTCATAGCCTTTGACTATATAAATTCTTGTCAATTGAGTTATTGGATTGTTGTTGTTAATTTAAATTGCTGGTGGATCAGGTTGCGTACTGCAACAAGTGAAATAAGCTAGAATTGTGAAATGATAATATGGTGGGATCGGGTTGCATGCTGCATCGGGTGGAATAAGGGAAGATGATGTGATACGGTAAAATAATGGAGGATTTGATATTTATATGGTGGGATCGGTTTGTGCGCCGCAACAACTTTTATATGTTATTCTTGATATTGATATAGTGAAATAAGGGAGTATTGTGTTTATACGGCGGGATCGGGTTGCGCTCCACAACGGATTGTGTGTGTTATATTCATTGTTGTACTGTGTTAGCTTTCGACATTTAATTGTTGATATCTAATTTTTTTCTATATATTTTTTAATATGCAAAATAATTTCAAAATAGCATATGTATGCATATATAAGTATGTCCAAACGTTTTATTATTTTTCTTAATTTTTAAAAGATTTTTAAATTAATTTATTGCCCCATTTTATTCAAAAAATCTCAATAATTATTCCCAAAGTTATTATTTTGGTAATTCATTTATTGGACTCTCATATTTATACTAAAATATAGCTAAGATAATTTCTGCATATTTTTACAAATTTATTTAGTAATTTAAGGCTAAATTGCATATAATTGCAATATTAGCCTCTTTTAGATTTAATTATGTTTATGTCTATAAAATTAGGTCCAATATTTTTAATTTAATAATTATATATTATTAATCATTTTAGCACCTTTAATTTATTTTCGGAAATTATTCTACTATAAATAAGGGAAAAGTGGCTATTTAAAATCTAGCCCAATTGTATTTTGATTTTAGCCTTGTTTGAACCTACAATTGAACCCAATTTTAACCCAATTACCCAGCCCAAATCCTAGTCATACCCAACCCACAACCCAATTAAAACAACCCACCCGGATTCTCATTTAATCCCAGACGTTGATCGCTCAGATCAACGACTCACATTAACCCTTTCCTTTTTTAATCTCGACCTACCCCCTAACCCTAACCACTTCACACCCTCGACCGCCTCTGAATCCCTTTCTCTCTCAATTCTCTCTCAACACCCTCTCAACCCTAGACGCCACCCTTAACTACCACCTTAAAACCGCCCAAATCAACGGCTTCCAAAGCCATTGGAGGCCTGTATCCACCTCCCTGGGCTTCTATGTGTTCATGTATCACTGTTTCAAGGCTGAATCCTGGAAAATCTTGGTCTAGACCTTGGTCGATCTTAGCTTTATGAATGTCTCCGGTCATCTTTGACCTTGCTCCGGCCAGCCATGGCTATTCGAGTCTGATTCTGGACTCTCCCGCTTAGATCGATGGTTTTCAAAGCCTTTCTCCCTATTTGGGGGTCTTCTGAAGCCCTAACATTTAAGGTTCTTCCGATTTCTTTTAGGTCTGTTTCAGACCTATGCTTGCTCTAAACTTCTGAATATTTTTTCAAAGTTTCTTTTAAAACTCTATCTTCAAAAACCCTTATTTTCCTATTTAGGTGTAGTTAAGTTATTTTGAAGCTTTCTCTTTTTTTGACATGTTCTACTGTGTTTCCTTATGTTGTTCTTCTACTTGAGTTTGTATGTTAAGGGCCTTAATTTCTTTTGAGATTTCTGAATCTATTTTGTTAGTGTTTGTCTGATTTACTTGATTTTCATCTCTAGACTCGATTGTTGTTGAAAATCCTAAAATTTTGGGTTCATTCGAGTTTTGAGACTATTTGCTATGTGATTTACTTGTTCATCATCTCTGAATTCGATTGGTTTCAAAACCCTAATTTATTTGGGGCTTATTCAAGCTTTTGAAGCTGTTTCACCTGTTTGAAGTTTCTCGACTGGATTTGAAACCCTTTTGTTTCAGCATCTGTTTCTTTAAGTGATTTTGACTTATTGCCACCATTATACTTTTCAGAAGGGCCTTTTCACTTGATCCTTTGCATGTTATTTGATACTCTTTTCTCTATTATTAAGTTACTGAAGTTGACCTATGTGACTACCATGTTTCGATAGTTCACTATCTACTGGCTTTGTGATTGTTATTGCATGATGCTTCTCTTTGTCATATGTTCAGCCTCGCATGCCTAATGTTTATGCACTCTTTTTATATGCTGAATTCCCCTTTTGAATGACCTCCAATTCTGGACTAATTTCAAACCATTCCTTGGGAAATTTTGATTCTTTCCTTGTCTCACCTTACTGATTTTTCTGTTTCTTGGTCTAATTTGAAAACTTTCCTTTGAACCTTTGATCCCTACCTTTTCTACTCAATAAGATTGATTCCCTTACCTTGGTTACATTGGTACTTGATTCTTACCGTCATTTCCTGGATTAGGATCTAATGAACCTAGTCTCTATTACATATTGAGTACTTGTACTATGCTGAAATATTTCCTTATTGGTTATATTCAGCCTTATGTGATTTCTTCCCTTATTTAGTATTTGCATGTTAACATTTAATTTTAACTCCTTAATAAAAGGAGGTACTTATACTGATTTAATTTTAATTAGTACATAGTTCCATAATTACTGCTAAACTATGATTCTTGCCTTATTTTCTACCTGTTTTCAAACTATAAATACCTTGCTCTTTCATTAACACACACACGAACACTCTTAGTTCTAAAATCACTTACACACAAAACATTCTCTCCTGCTTTACTACTTCTATTCTAACCTATTTAGCTGGCTGAAAGCCAAAGCTATATTTCAAAATCCTGCTACCTTGCCTTTACTATATTTTGCTTCTTTGAACTGGTATGTTCTGATTAAAATTTCAGCATCACAACAATATATTTACTTAATACTTTTGCTTTCTTGTATGCCTAATATGTGTGTTTAATTCAGTACTTTATTCTAGCATGCTGTAATTGCTTTCTTCCTATTTTGAATTTATGTATTAAGTATCCTAAACCCCTACCCCAAATGTGTTTGATATTGATGGTTTGTTTAAGGCATGACAGTATTGAGCATTACTGTCCATGACTCAAACTTGATTCCCCTGAGATCATAACCTCTATATATTCTCTAGTATTGTGTGTTCTGGTGGGCTTATGGGCATGCCAACATCTTCTATTGTTGTGCATGCCCAAAGCTGACCCTTGACTAAGTCCATAGGCTCTTTGCAATTTTCCAGCCCCTGAACCCCTTTTGTATGAAATTATCAACTTGTTTATGGCTGTTTCCCAGCACCCGTTTCCCTCTCCTTTATTCCCTCTGAACTCTGTTTCTTTACTTGCACTCTCTCTTAGACTTAAGTTCTGCCCCCCTCTTGTGAGCCTTGCCTTGGGACCCATGAGCTCCCTCTGAACTTGGACACTTGAGGGCTGGAACTTCCATACTGCACTTGTCTCTATTCTGGTGATACAATTTGGGTGTGAGCATTGCCCGGAGTCCCATTGAGGCTCTTAGGGAACTCTGACACCTCAAATTAGAGAAAGGCTTTGGATCAATGGTCTTTGAGTTGGTCTATCTCATAACTCAGAGAGGAAGTCAAGAATCAGGCTTCCTCTGGTTGTACTTTTCTGATGTAATTTATTATTCTGGTTTGTATTAAATTGTAATAAACATCTGGGAATGGCTAGTGAAAAGGGATGGGTAACTATGCATGCAAGGGTAGAAATCATGCTTATAGGGTGTTTTAACTTCGCCATATTCAAACTTCACATAGAAATCATTCCTATAGGGTATTTTAACTTCTGCATATTCAAACTTCACCTAGAAATCATGCCTATAGGGTGTTTTAACTTCTGCATATTCAAACTTCACCTAGAAACCATGCTTATAGGAATATTTTAATAATTCAAACTGCATTTAGACACCATGTAGGTTTAAAACAAGTTTCTGCATTTAGATACCATGTCTATAAGGTTTAAAATAAGTTTCTGCACTTAGACATCATATCTATAAGGTTTCTGCAATTAGATACCACGTCTAAAATCAGTAATGCATAGAAATCATGCCTATATGGATCCTCGAGCAATTTTGATTCATTTTCATTCGCAGTCAATGTTGGATATAAAATCAGTAATAGTAGATGCTATCACCTGCAAAATCTGTAACCAATTTATTTAATTTTTGTACATTCTGCATCTCTTTTTATAATCTAAGTCCCCCACTTAACAAGTTTAACAAGTATGTATAGGACTTCAAACAATTCATTTCGAGCCTTACTATCTCATCACCTTCTAAGTTCAATAGATATCATGCATATAGGACCCCATCTAAACACTTAGGCAAGCCTTAGAGTAATAACTGTAAACTGAATTTGTTTCTATTAATCATTACAACCAGCAGGCAGGCCTGATTTGGACTTCTTATCTGAGTTATGTAATAAACCAATATGCCTCAATATTTAAACTCCCTCGTCTTTGGTATTTTTAATCAGACCTAAAAAGTATGTGCAAGTCATGCTAATTATACACTTTCTTTGTTTAAGGAGGTATATATGAGCCTTTGTTTGTTTATATGCTTCCCCCCAAATATGAAATATGTATTTTGTATGTCGCCTTAGAGTTTTTACCTTTGAAACTTTAAATAAGCCTAATATCCCCCCCCCTTTTAGGATTAGTAGTCCTAAGTACCTCCGGGACTGATAGGAGTGGGATGGGTAGTAGCATGCAATAAATAATCGAGACTAATCTGCGCTTTAAAGACCTTAACATGGTGGGAAGGGTAGATATGGATATGATGACCACGCGATAATGTCACGTGTAGCCCCCTCCAAATGTCATAAACCCGATTTCACGAGAAAAGGGGGCGCAACAACAATATGTAAGGTTCTGAGGACTAATATATCTAATTTTACTGATTTCGAGGATCGAGTTATTTTCACTAGTTTACCGATTTGCTGTCATTTCCTATTTTATTTTTCTATTACTATTATTTGGTGAATTAATTTTTAAGATGAATTTACTATAATGAGTCATTATCCCATACCCTGTTGAGTTGTTGGTAACATAACTGTTTAAATAACGAAATTATTAACATGCTTATCTTATGTGACTCTTACGTTAGAACTCGTCGTTTCATTTAGTGCTTTACTATTCGTAATAGTTGTCATATTTTACTTTATTTGATTTATCAACTTAAAATCCCTCCCCTACCAGATGATTTTACCCTACTTAAGAATAATTATAAGGTTTAAATTTAACAATTCTAAATTTAATTCAGTAGCTTATCCGATGCTTTATTTTAATTGAAAATATTATTTTCTTCACCCAAATGGTTTCTAAAATAAAATCATATTTCTCAATTGATTTCCTACTTTATACCATGTTGCTGTTATGCCTTATTTATGTATGATTAAACCTCTGGAATATTTTTTATTATCCTTTGACATGGATACTATGTACATGGTAGCACGTGAATTTTGCCATGCGAAAGTAATTTGGAAAATGTGGGCACAAGGTGCCATGCGTGTAAGGTTTAGAAGTTGTGACTTATGATCTGAGATTACGTGAAGTGGTACTTGGGGTAATTATTTGTGAAATTCATGCGTTAGTAATGATTTGATTGATTGTGTTTTCATCGGTTTCCCTTACTTGAACACATTCATATTTCATCTGTACACCAACCATGTTGTTGCCTAATTACTTGGTTGTCTCTCATTGCCATTCGTGCTCCCACTATTTTCATTGTTGATTGTAATTTAAATCCTTCTGTTATTAGCTTATACTGATGTTCTTTCCTTGTTAGCTTTATGTTATATCCCACACATGTTTACATGTCTGGTAGGTGTATTGACCTGGCCTCGTCGTTACTCTACCGAGGTTAGGCTTGATACTTACTGTGTACCACTATGGTGTACTCTTGTTATGCTTCTGGACACTTTTGTGCAGAACCAAATACTTCAGATCGAGTTGGTTTTGAGACATATACTTGTGCGGCAGGAGACTTCAAGGTACATCTGATAGGCGTTCGCATGCTCCGAAGTCATCTTCTGTTGTATTTCATTTCCATTGTTTCCCATTACTTTGGAACAATGATATATTGTTATTTCTAGTGATTCTTATAAAGCTTTTGATTTGTACTACCGGTTTTGGGATATTGTATCATGTTGAGATTGTTGGTTTAATGTAGAAACTTCTGTTTCATACTTAATTGTTATTTGGTAAAAAAAATATATTACTTAGTCAGCAAGTGCTGGGCTTAGCTAGTCTTAGAGACTATGTGCCATCACGACATCCTACGGAGGAAAATTGGGGTGGTAATAATTATATAACCGTTTACTCGTAAAATGGTGTAGTTGAATTTGTAGCGTGATTTATAAACAAGAGAATCGATTTGATCCAAAATGATAAATGAATTAAATAAAATGCAAGACTTAGCGTTTAAATCTAGATAAATAGCAGGTAGCTTGATTCCGGGAGCAAGGCTTCTGAAAGCAGTGATAAGAATAACGTTAGACATAAAATAAAATATTCTTTAGCTTGGAAATAAATTTTTGTCTGTTGCAATGGTTGTTGAAGCCACTATTTATAGTTATACCTAAGGAACAAGGTCCTAGGATCAAGCCCCTCTCAAATGTCAATAATGGGGGCCATTGATGGATATATAATGGCAGGTCATGTATGCCAAAATTCTCTGTAATGGCTGCGTATTTAATACTGAGGAATATTCTTTATTGAATGTCATTTTGTGACAAATATTCGTTTGCTCCTATCGATAATGTTCCCTTCAGGATCTATCCGGTGCCAACCGAACCTGTTTTCCTAAGTCTTGGGTTCCACCCCTTTCATCTTCCATCTGTCTCATCCCATTCCACATGTCACTTTGTCATTCGAGCATTTAATATAAACCAATTTTATTTTATACAGATAGTCTCCCTACTTTCTAATGGCACATCTTTGTGTCACCAAGAAGTTGGTGAAGACTCCTTTCTTGGCGGGAAATATTCTGAAGCTTTCTAAATGGTTTTTGACGCTTGATAATACACACGTCTCTTTCCATTTAATACCCTAAACACGTGTTACTCCACGATTTATCAATATTTTCATTTTTTCTCGAGGTAATCATGGTCACGATTTTAGCCGCCTATTCCTTTACTTATATGCTCATTCTTCTTCTTCTTCTTCTTCCATTTCTACCTGTTTCATAAAATCTTTCAACTTCTTTGCACTGAACTCCTTTATGCTTTCATCTCTCTTTGTTCTTCTTCATAAAACTCTTCTTACATTAATTCTTCCAACAACTCCAGTCTCCTCCTCTATGGGGGCCCGAAGAGGAGTAAAGACAGAGGTTGATGTTGATGCTGATCCTCCTACAGTGAGCACCATCATCCCAAAAAATCTCAACACAACCAAGGACTTCGACGAGAAGTTCCATACTTTAAACTCTCGCACTTGGGCTGTTGTAAAATATTCTTTTTTTATCCGCCCTTCCAGTATTCCTGCTGCGAAAGAGGACTGTGACTGCCACGGCTTAAACATCATTGCTCCCGATCTGGTGGAGCGAGTGACCTTCACTAAGAGGGGTTTTACGTATGTTTATACGTAGCACTTTACTCTAGGCCGATTTTATTTGAGCAGGGGACTTGACCCCATAATTTTGGAACAGTGCCACCTGTACCTGTTTTATTTGGCACAAGAAACGAAGGAGCCCCTCACCTTGTCTCATATGATGAACCTCTACTCCCCCAAGATCTTTCGTGGGAGAAAAATAAATTTCAGCAAGTGTGGCCAGCATGTCTTGCTCACTAGCATAGATGACGACAATGACCGTCGGTAGATGGAGCAGTTTGTCATCATTTCCACCAAGGATAACATCCCGGCCAAAACACCATCCTTCCCTAAATCCTGGAATCTTTCATATAAGTTCAAAATCTATCTCTTTTTTCGAAAAAAGTGTGTTTCATGTCATTGCTATCATTTTCTCCTTTCATTATTTCAGCAATTTGATGGATACCACCAAGGGTTGAAGGCCTGAAATAGTTGGTTCGGAAGATTCTGGACATCAGTACACCCGGAACTCACCGGTGGAAGGAATTTTCCCCCAAATATGGATTGAGAGCTAAGAACCATGGTAAATCGACTCTACCTTTATTTCATCTTTGTACATAAGAAAACTAGCTAACCCTACCTTTTTGTTTGATTCAGTTCTCCCCAAGGGTTCTGTCTCCATTCCTGAGGAGGATGTTTGGTCAATTCCACAGAGGTTGCGAGGTCGTTACAAGAGGCTCTCACCCAGGCTAGTGCCTTCTAGTATGCTTTCGGTGTAGGTGCTTCCTTTTGGAGTCCCTGGCCTGAGAACAAGCAACCAAAAAGGTGGCATTCTTCCTCGACCGAGGTTAAAAATAAAAAAGTGAAGAAAGCCACACCCGAACCAGCTGTACCCACTGTGGTTATTGATGATAATGGGGAAGCTAGTGATGAAGGGGCTTCCCTACAAAGGAGACACCGACCTTCATCAACTCAACAAAATTATTTCCTTGAAAATGGTAAGTACAATTAGATTTGATTTTGTGGTTCTAAAAATATGTGATTTATTTTTATGCTAGTTGTTAAGAAATGTATACTAAGTGTATGACTATAAAATAGGTTAAGAGCTTGAAGGTAACATGTTAAGCAAACCAAATGGCTAAGTATCGGGGCCTCGAGGTCGAGCTATACGTTAGGCTGTGGATAGTCGGCGGGGAATTAACAGTTCTAAAGGCCTTAATGAGGCCTCTTTTATGATCAATGATGAGCAATAAATGAAGAACAATCAATGAAATGCAATAAATGTAAGCAATAAGTGTGAATAATAAGGTCAAAGGAAAATAACTTTAAGTTAGAGCGTAGAGAATGTTCTTGTTCTTGTATTCAATGTAGAGTGTTGTATATTTTATATGTTACAAAATAACAAGGATCTCCTTTATATATTAGGGGAAATCCCAACATGGTACAAATACATTTATTACAAAGAAATGTAGCTGGTATAGTTATTTGCTAGTTTGGTACAGACTAGTGCTTCTCTTGCAGGTTTTGTCAGCTTTGATCATGCGCCTTGGGAACTTCCCGCTTTCCCATGATAATCATTGATTCGCACTACCTCGAGGTCGAACGTTAGGAACCCTCAGGGTGGAACCTCGAGCCATGTCTCGAGCCTTTGGAGACGCGTTTGCGAAGCATTATAACAGCCATAAAATCGGGCCTTCTAATTTTTATCGTATACAAGAATGCTCACTCTAAAGATCATAGAAACCCCATGGAGGACGATGCCCGAGCACTCCAGGGAGAATTTGACTGAGTGGAGAATGACGATTCTCCCTTTCCGGTCCTAACTGCTGCTCCTGGTACTATGCGGCCGAGTATCATGCCTCTTCCGCCTTTGGTTGGTAAGCAACCAACAAACAACACTTCCTCTGTCTCAGCTGCTTCTCACCCTACAACACCATCAACTTCATATCCTTCTATGCCGGTATACCTTTATCACCAGCAGCTGCTACATCTCCTCCACCGACCGCCAGACGCTCAAGAGGAGGGTGTCCCTCCTTCCCAGTCCCCAGACTACGGGAATTTTGGGCACAACTACTCTCCCCCTTCTATAGATCCCCAAGGGGGGAGGAGTATCTCACTCTCGGTGTTAACGGAGTACCATCTGTTGTCTAGGATGGTGTAACTCGCCAATTATCTGAAGCCGCTAGCTTTAGAGAAAGATAAGAAGAAAATACACTCTCTTTCAAGGGAGGTTTTGATAAACAATGCCATGCACAATGCAACAGTGGTACCGTGCTTGTTGTTTTTTTTACACCCCAACCTCAGGGAGCATGACCGGCACCCAACCGGGTGAACCCGATTGAGCAAGCCTATCCATCCTTTCCTACCCGACTCATTCATAACCCAAAAAGGAAATGCATCACTATTTGTTAACCAAGGGAGAGATTAGTTATATAAATATGTAAACGTTGCTAGTTCATTTTTAAATAAACACAATATGCCATGGTTAAGTTCTCAAAAGTACATACAATGAATAATCTAGTGGAGAAGAGTTTCAAAATACAACATGATCCAATGACAACTCCGACACCCATACATGACCCACATAAACGTCTATGGAGCCTCTAAGGATACAAAATACCAACATGACAATGCCGGCAACAAGGCCCTGGCCATACTTCAAAATGTGGAAATTTATACAAAAGAAGAACCACATAACCCCTGGGAGAAATGGGGGCTCACCAAGACTGCTGTGCGGAGAGAAAGAGAGCACCACTATCTGCGATCGGTGCTATCTGCGATCGGCGCTATCTGTGATGGAACACCTACATCCATTCAAAAGGCATGATAAGTTTTGTAAGACCTTATTACAGGCATAAAATCAATCCCGAAGTTCAGGATATATATCAAGTTAGACCCCTAAAAAGGCATACCCTTGATATAGACGCCTAAACTACTATACTCGGGATCAAAAAATGGCTCCGGCCAAACATAAATGGCTACGGTCATACGGCTGCACTAGCCAAACTGACACGACTCGGGGACGCCCGACTATCGCTACAAAATCATGGGCCTTACTTCGAATCTACTTCGAAAAGAACCAGTTAAAAAACTATCCTTATTAGGCAAAAGCTTCGACCATGTCAGCTCCAAATTAGAAGTCTTCGAGTTACTCCGCCTACGAGCCAAACCCTACGAGATGCCCGAACATCGCCACTAATGACTGGAAATCGAGGTTATTCCCGAACTGACAACAGGTCCAGCAAAATCATTGCAAAAGTCCATAATGAGAGGAAAATAAATCCTAACGAGCCTCAGGGCCGCACATATGCCTAAGGGCAAAGTGTAAGAGCTATTGTCGCCAGCCTAACGAGCCTCAGGGCTGCATATATGCCTAAGGGAAAAGCTTAAGAGCCATTATCGCCAGCCTAACGAGCCTCAGGGCCAAACATATGCCTAAGGGAAAAATGTAAGAGCCATTATCGCCAGCCTATCGAGCCTCAGGGCCACACACGCGCCTAAGGGCGAAGCGTAAGAGCCATTGTTGCCAGCTTACATAAAAGATCGCTTCGATCGAAGGCCTAAGAGACATTTTCACTTGCCCAATACGAACGTAAAACTTGAGGCTCGACTAGGCTCGAGTCGTAGCCCGACTCAGAGACTGGATCCAAGAGAGTTAAAATATAAGGGCCACCGGCCCATGCAAGCATAAAAAGCTTGAGGAATTTATGAGCTTGAGTCGAAACCCGACTTGGGGAATCTACCCGAAATAGTTAAGCAAAAGCGTAAGTGCTCAAAATTCTTGCTCACGCTAAAGGTCGCATCAATCGAGCGCGTATGAGCTCCCAACCTCGTCTAATGATCCCCAGGGCCATATCACAGACATGATAAATCTCACTGACTCTGAAACCGGTCTTCCTGGCCAAAGCGAAACAAAAAAAGGTACAGAAGAACAAAAAAGCCGCAAAAAGGTTTTTTCTTTTCAGGTACATATGTGGAAAAATACATTCTCCATATACAAACATACTCAAAAATGGTACTACATACAGGATGGCAAGGTCTACGCCCCGCCCCCAAGAGCTATGGCCTATCAGCCTCATATTTACTCTGCTCGATATTGGACAGGAGTAACTGAGCATCGCACTCATCCGCTCTCGCTCGCGCAAACTCTTCCGAGAGAACAAAACCCCTGGCACTGATTTCCTCGAGAACCGTTCTCCGAGATTTGCAACGTGCATATTCTTCGATCCTCTCTCCACGATCAAGGACCCTCTTTAACTCGGGTTGAGCATCGGTAGCATCCTTTAAATGAAGCGCCATCCCATGATCGGCCATAGTACGGTTAAATTACTTCGGCCTAAGCATCAACGAACTCAACCCTAACCTTCAAAAGTTTAGATTCAAGCTTCGCGATCATATCCGCTTGAATTGAAAGGTTGCCACGGACTAAACGAAGGTGGACCCCGAGGGCCAAAAGTTTAGCCGATGCATCTTTCTCCTCTGAGGCTTGGACCTGCGCTCGAGCTTTCAGCTCAATACAGTCATTTCTGATTTTTTTGGCCTCACCCCTAAGACGCTCCAAGGACTTCATCTTTTTCTACAGTTGAGATAGATAAAGAATTAACCTTAGAAGATAAAAAGCAAAATGCATACTCAACCAGGGTAGGAAGTTACCTGCTCCATCAAATAGCTCTCGTAATTCAGGCTCCAATACACCTCACATTGCCAGTATACCAACTTAGTTTCCTTCTCCTCGCAAAGAAGCCTAAGGGATTTTCCCTCATCCAGAGCTTTTCGGAGCCTAGCCCCATAATGGAGCAGCTCGGACCTAAGCCTGTCAAAAGCCTGCAAATGAAAAACTCAATAAGAAAAGGAAGACGCAGATTTAGGAGGCCTACGATGAAGCTCACCTCAAAATGAAGTTGAAAGACTTCCTCGAAGATCGAGCTCATATATGTCGATCTAGCCCCCTTGACCCCGGAAGAGTCGGCTCGATCGAAACACGACCGTTTGAAGGAGCCATCTTTCCAAAATCAGTAACCTTAGGCATGATAGGCTCGGGCGCTGTTCCCACCTCAATGGCCCGACCCCGTATCACTTTGCCACAAGCACTATCTCCCTGCAAGTGCATTTCCAGCTTATTACTGTCATAGTTTGGCTCGAACACCGGAAACCCCTCCTCCTCTCTGGAGGGGCACAACCTTACCTTTAGAGGCTCTCTGATACCTACAACAACAAGGTTAGTACATAAAAAAGGGAGAATATCTCTCCAAATAAACAAAGGACAACAGAAAAGAAATATACATATGTACCATGATGTCTTTCTTCCCACCTGCCCCTTGATGTAACTCGTCACCTGTGCTCGTCGCATGTTGAGTGGGTCGCCAGCTTTCGGACCCAACCAGGTAGTTTAGGAACTTTACCTAGTGCCCATGAAATTACTACAGAAAGGAAGGAAACGCGATTACAAGATTAGCTTTCAACATGAACGAATCTAGGAAAGCACAAGATGCTCCACTCACGTATATAGTTCCATTCTTCGGGGAATGACATAAGATCCACAGGGATAACGTTGGTCGTCCGGACCTAGACGAAACAACTGGCCTACTCCCGATGTCCGCCTTCATCATCATCAACAACAAAAGGCGTAGACAAATGGCACCGCAAGGTTAGCAGACCTCGATGGTGAAAACGCTGGTATAGCCTGATAAGATGGCTAAGCCTGAATTCAAGCCCTGCCTTCTCTTCGAAAAGCCTCATCATCAATACGATTCCCAAAACGACGAGTGTACCTATGCCAAGGTAACCTGATGCTTTACACAAAAGTCGAATACGACCCTGTCGAGAGGTCCCAGTGTGAAGGGATACCTATATTCATTCAGGAACCCATCGGCAAGGTCGGCGATACATTCATCCGAGGAAAGAACATGTAGCACTACCTACTCCCCCCATCCATAATCTCTCATCACCAACTCAAGGTGCTCTTCCCTTATCAAAGACGTAGTCTTCAAGTTAAACTCCCACGGATCCTGAGCACTGGGAGCGGAGCTCTCCCCTCTTTGACAAGCTGACCCTGAAGCAGTAGTCGTCGCCATAGCAAGACTAGATACAGTAAAGCAGAAACTTGAACAAACACTCTGGATCTAAGGTAACGAAGGGCTCGACGCCGAAACAGAAGGAAACATCTAAAGAAAGGGATCTCCTAAAAGGAGGAAGCAACCCCATATATACGAAAAAACAATAATGGTCCGCCTGAACAAGATATATCCCGGGAGGTCGATGACTTTGAATGATAGTCCCGATGCAATACTCGACCTCGAGGACCTCCATCAACGTAACGCTAGGCTTCAAGAAGCCAGTAAACATCACCTCTTACCCTGAGGCAATACTCAACCTCGAGGACCTCCATCGACGTAAAGCTAGGCTTTAACAATCCAACAAACATCATCTCTGGTCCCGAGGTAATACTCGACCTCGAGCACCTCCATCAACATAAAGCTAGGCTTCAAAAAGCCAGCAAACATCATCTCCAGTCCCCGAGACAATACTCAACCTCGAGGACCTCTGTCGACATAAAGCTAGGCTCCATAAAACCTCAAACACCATTATGAGGCTTGAGATAGTAGCTGAACTTGAAGGAACCTCCTAAGGGGAGGAACTTGAAATTTAAAGCTTCGCCCAAAGAGGCTCGGCCTCAGGGCACCGCTAAAATTCAGGTAATCCATCATCTAGGGCCTATCTACAGCGTCTTAGAAGGGTTATCTTTGACATGTCCAAGGGATTTCCCAGTTGTCACAAAGGCCCACATCATAGGCTGCATCACCGATATGACATTGGCTTAGGGAACTTAAAGATTTGGGGATCAAATTGGTTTCTTATCACTTCAATCTAGGAAACGCGGAGACTATTTGTGTACGGCAAAATCGAAGGATCCAATTTCCCGTCTTTTGAGCATTTCGGAAGATCGACTCAAAGCCTCAAGGCTGCAAAGATGTGCTCGAGTCTTCACCCTCAGGGATCATCGGCACTCGGCCTCGGGATTATATTGATCGGGGCTAAAGTAGAAATAGGAGTTCCCAAGACACGGCTAAATCAGTCATGGCTAAGTCGGGCAAAGCATAGCCAGACTATTCTAAGCCCAACTCGAGGCGTCATTTCAGTCGTCCCATCTCTACACTTTTACAGCTAATGTGTGCCTTACCATATAAACATCGCCCCTTCTATATAAAGGGAATTTTCACTATTTTGTTGGGGATTGATATTGCTCCAAAGGCTCTACATGAAATATATGATAACTCTCTCTCTCTTTCTCTCTAAGATACTCTCTCGACATTATTGTTCTATCCTATTATTTTCATACTTGCTCCATATTCATTGCTTATTTATTGCTTATCATTGGCTATAAAGAGCCTCCTTTAATATTGTTGCATCTGTTAGCACTTCCTCGATTTCCCTCGATAGCTCGAGTTCGAGCTCGAGACTCGGCCTTGAGACCCCAAATTGACCAGCTCAATGCCCCGAACGACTATCTCTCGGTTTGATTACTGCTTTATTTTATCTCGCGTCTCACCCTCAAACTACACACTCACAACATCAATTACTCCATGACTAACATAAAAATAAATCACGTATTTTTAGAGTCCCATCAAGAAATTTAATTGTTATTACCATTTTCACAGTAAACGGTGACCCCTCTTAGCCTCGTCACTACTTCGTTGAGGTTAGGATTGGCATTTATAGAGTACATGGGGAAGGTTGTACACATACTACACTCTGTACTTCTTGTGAAATTATCGGAGTTGGTCCCAGCTGCGCTGAGTGAGGTTTGCTCGATTCTACCAATCCGTGGAGACTTGAGGTATAGTTGCACGACGTTCATAGTCCTAAAGTCCCCTTCTACATCATTTTAGCTATTTAATTTGATTCAGCCAGTTATGTTTTATTCAAACCATTATTTGTAGTACTCTAGACGCTCACATATTTGTGATATCATATATGGGATTATATTTGGATTTTGTCGTTTATTATATTATCACCTTATTTTGGACTAGCCAATTTTATTATTGTCATTTAATTTGTAATTGTTAAAATTGGTTAATAGATACAACTAATATTAGTTTGCCTAAAAAGTGAAATATTAGGCGCCATCACGATCATTGGGTTGGGAATTCCTGGTCTTGACAAGTTAGTATCAGAGCACTAGGTTTCCTAGGTCTCATGAGTCATGAGCAAGCTTAGTAGTGTCTAGAAGATTGGTATGGAAACGTCTGCACTTATCTTTCAGAGGCTACAAGGCTTTAGGAAAATTTCACTTCTTTTTTTCTATCGTGCAATTTATTTCCATAATGAAGTTTGAACCATTCTGCTCTTGTTCTCTCGTAGATGGTGAGAACTCGCATGACATCTACAGTTGGGCAGGAGCTAGAGCTCCATATTACAGCCACTACCAGGGGTAGGGACCAAGGCAGAGCTCACCCTAGAGCATGAGCAGCAGTAGCACCCATTGTGGAGCTTCAGACTAACCAAAAGGAGGATGTCCTAGTTCTGACCGAACCAGTTAGACCCGCTCAGGTCCTAGAGGGATTCATAGCCACTTCCGTACTACATGATGCACTAGTCCACTTAGTTGGACTCATGGAGAGTGTGGCTCAAAGGATAATTTCATATGGCACCAGCCGTATCTCATGCTGGGGGAGGAGCACAGAATCCCACCACTCACATTCCGGAACAGATGGCTCCCCTATACCAAACTTAGCAGCTCCGAAAATTGGAGTAGTTCAGCCCGTAGTTGCTACACAGCCCGGGAAGAGGCCTCCGATGTCTTTTGAGAGATTTCTGAGGTTGGACAAGTTCACCAGGCTATTTCCTATTCATTATAGCGGTGCACCCTTTAAGGACCCATAGGATTTCTTGGATCGTTGCCACGACGTGTTGCACAACATGGGTATTTTTGAGACCAATGTGGTCAAATTTGTAGTGTTCCAAATGATCGGCTCTGCCAAGAGGTGGTGGTAGGATTTTGAGCGAAGCAGACCAGTTGGTTCACCTTCACTTACATGAGACCAGTTTTTGCAGCTATTTTTAGAGAAATTTATTCCTTTCACTCTGAGAGATGAGTATCGCAGGCAGTTTGAGAGAATTTAGTACAGTGGCATAACCGTCTGGCATGATCGTCACCTAGTACGAGACCAGATTTGTAGACTTGACTCGTCTTGTAGATCTGTTAATTTCTATAGAAAGAGAGAGAGAGTACAGAGGTTTATTGATAGTCTTACCTTCAGCGACTTTAGATGGCCAAGGAGACGGGGGGTGGGGGTGATATTTCTTTCTAGAGAGCCATAGAGATTGCTAGACAGATCGAGATAGTTCATCATCAGGATAGAAGGTCAACATCTGAGAGATACCGCATAATTTTGTGGCTTTAGTGGGGCCTCATCTGGAGGTAGGGGTTCTTTTGGTAGAGGCCTCCTTCTAGGCCGATTGAGTCAGCTCTTTAGGTATCCCACAGTGCTTCAGGCGGTCGTGGTTCTTATGGGTCTTGCCCTAAGTGGCTGGCATTCTGTGCACCTTCAACTCTTATCAGTGCACCACAACTTCAAAGTTATTACAACGGATATCCAGGCTGTTAGGATTAGTTTCAGTAGTCTCAGTAGTCGAGTGAGTGATTTGAGTATGGGGATGCAGGTCATATCAGGAGGTATTTCCCTAGATTGTCAAGTAGCAAACCTGAGCAGGGTACTTGTGCAATCATGCCGGCACTGGTTTCTCCACCACCCGCACAGTTAGCTAGAGGTGGGGGTCAGGTTGTTAGAGGTAGAGGCCACCCAACTAGGGGTTTCCCGATGGGCGGAGGTCGGAGTGGTTCGGCCCAACCCCATTTTTATGCATTCCCAGCTAGACCCGAGGCAGAGTCATCTGGCATCTTCATCACATGTATTATTTTGGTTTGCCATGGATATCGTTCAGTTCTATTTTATCCAGGCTCTAATTATTCCTATGTGTCATCCTATTTTGCTTCATATCTGATTGTGCCTCGTGATTCATTGAGTGCTCCTATATATGTGTCCACACCTGAGGGAGATATTATTGTAGATCGAGTTTATTGCTCGCGTGTGGTTTCTATCGGGAGCCTTGAGATTATTGTAAATATCTTACTTCTTGATATGGTAGACTTTGATATTATTCTAGGAACGGATTGGCTTCCACTTTATCATGCTATATTAGACTATCATGCCAAGACGGTGAACTTAGCCATGCTAGGGTTACCCCGATTAAAGTGGAAGGGGACTCCTAGCTATTCTACTAGCAAGGTTATTTCTTATGTGAAGGATCGGCATATAGTCGAGAAGAGATGGCTAGCATATTTGACCTATGTTCGTGATCCTAGTGTGGATGTTCCTTCCATGGATTCAGTACTTGATGTGCATAGTTTCCAGAGGTGTTTCCTGCAAAACTGCCAGGGATGCCACCCGATGGGGATATTGAGTTTTGTATTGACTTGGCTCCGGGCACACAACCCATTTCTATTCCACCATACCATATGGCACCATTTGAGTTGAAGGAACTGAAGGAGCAGTTGTGTGATTTGCTTGATAAAGGATTCATTGGTCCTAGTGTCTTGCCCTTGGGTGCGCAATGTTGTTTGTGAAGAATAAGGATGGTTCGATGCAGATGTGTATAGATTATTGGTAGATGAACAAAGTCACCATCAAGAACAAGTATCCCTTGCCGAGGATTGATGACTTATCTGATCAGCTTCAGGGTGCCAAAGTGTTTTTGAAGATTTATTTGCAATATGGCTACCATCAGTTGAAGATTAAGGCATCGAATGTCCCTAAGACAACATTCCAAACTTGGTACGGGCATTATGAGTTCCTAGTGATGTCATTTGGATTAACAAACACCCCAGCATCATTTATAGATTTGATGAATCAAGTATTAAAGCCCTACCTGGATTCTTTTGTGATCATATTCATTGATGGTATATTAATTTACTCCCGCAGTCAAGAGGACAACGAGCAACATCTTTGGGTGGTACTTTAGACCCTGAGATATAGTCAGTTGTATGCCAAGTTTTAAAAGTGTGAGTTCTTGTTGGACTTGGTCGCCTTTTTGGGATATGTTGTATCTGTAAAGGGCATTAAAGTGGATCGTAAGAAGATTGAGGCAGTTCAAAACTGGCTTAGACCTACTTTAGCTACAAAGATTCGGAGCTTCCTGGGTTTGGCGGGGTATTATCGCCGGTTCTTGGAGGGGTTTTCATCCATAGCAGCCCCATTGACTAGATTTACCCAGAAGGGTACCCTATTCAGGTGGTTAGATGAGTATGAGATGAGCTTTTAGAAGCTCAAGATTTCCTTGACTACAGCCACGGTGTTGGTATTACTGACGGGTTCGGGATCCTATATAGTGTATTGTGATGCATCGCGTATTGGGCTCGGTTCAGTATAAATACAAGATGGTAGGGTGAATTACATACACATCTTGAAAATTGAAGGTTCACTAGAAGAATTACCATGTTCATGACTTGGAGTTGGAAGCCATTATTCACGTATTAAAGATTTGGAGACATCACCTCTACGACATGTCATTTGAGGTATTCACGGATCATCAGAGTCTACAGTATTTGTTCAAGAAAGAATATCTCAATGTGAGGTAGCGGAGGTGGTTGGGGCTGTTAAAAGACTATGATATCACCATTTTGTATCATCCTGGGAAAGCCAATATGCTGGCCGGTGCCTCGAGTAAAAAGGCTATGAATATGGGTAGCCTTGCATATATTTCAGTTGTCAAGAGACCGCTAGCATAAGATGTTCAAGTCTTGGCTAAACAATTCATGAGGTTAGATATTTCGGAGCCTAGTCGGATTCTTGCTTGCACAATTTCTTGGTCTTCTTTGTATAAACGCATCAAAGAGCATCAGTATAACGACCCCCATTTTCTTGTCCTTTAGTATGTGGTGTGGCACGGTGATGCCAAGGAGGTTATCATTGGAGATGATAGGGTTTAGCGGATGTAGGGTGGATTTGTGTGCCCAATGTGGATGGAGTTTGTGAGTTGATTCTTGAGGAGGCCCACAATTCACACTATTCCATCGATCCAGTGCCGCCAAGATTTATCAGAATTTGAGATAGCATTATTGGTGGAGAAGGATTAAAAAAGAAATAGTTGTACATGTAGCTCAGTGTTTGAATTGCCAGCAGGTAAATTACGAGCATTAGAGGCCTGGTGGTTTACTTTAGAGGCTTGAGATTCCTGAGTGAAGTGGCAGCGTATTACCATGGATTTCGTGGTTAGGCTCTCACAGACTAAGAAGAAATTTGACGTTGTATGGGTGATTGTAGATAGGTTGACTAAGTCGGCGCATTTTATTCTGCTAGAAGTTACCTATTCTTCGTAGTGGTTGGCTGAGATCTATATCCACGAGATTGTTCGTTTGTACAGTGTGCTGGTGTCCATAATTTCTTATCGGGGTACGCAGTTCACATCACACTTCTAGAGGGACTTACAATGTGAGTTAGGCACACGGGTTGATTTGAGTACAACATTTCACCCCCAGACGGGCGGACATTGTGAGCGCACCATTCAGATATTAGAAGATATGCTTCGCGTACGTGTTATGGATTTTTGGGGTTTTTGGGATCAGTTATTGCCGTTTGCAGAGTTTGCCTACAATAACAGCTACTAATCGAGTATTCAGATGGCTCCCTATAAGGCACTATATGAGAGGTGATGTCGTTTGCCAGTTGGTAGGTTTGAGTCGGGAGTGGTTACCGATTCGGTTCAAGATGCCTTGGAAAAGGTCAAGATGATTCAGGATCGACTTCGCATAGCTTAGTCTAGGCAGAAGAGCTATGTCGATTGCAGATTTTGTGATGTTGCATTCATGGTTGGAAAAAGGGTTTTTGCTTTGGGTTTCACCCATCAAGGGTGTGATGAGGTTCGGAAAGAAATGCAAGTTGAGCCCTACATATATCGGACCTTTGAGATTCTTGAGAAAGTGGGTGAGGTGGCCTACTAGCTTGCACTGACACCTAGTTTATCAGCAGTCCATCAGGTGTTCCATGTTTCCATGATCCGAAAGTATCACGTTGATCCATCCCATGTATTAGATTTTAGCTCGGTCCAATTGGACAAAGATTTGACTTACTAAGAGGATCTGGTGGCTATTCTAGCCCGGTATGTCCGAAAGTTGAGGTCTAAAAGTTATCCTTTAGTTAGAGTGCAGTAGAGTGGTCAGCGGATCGAGGCAGTTACGTAGGAGTCCGAGTCTAATTTGCGGAGTAGATACCCACACCTTTTCACCAGTCCATGTACTTTTCTATGTCCGTTTGAGGATGAATATTTGTTTTAGAGGCGGAGAATGTGATGACTCGATAGGTCATTTTGAGATTTAGCCTCTATTTCCATGTTTTGAGACCTTGATTAGCATTTCTCGATTTGCATGCATAGTCTGTGTCTTATTCCGGAAAGTTATTATGTGAAAACTGAAGAAAATGTGATTTTTTCCATAAAATGGTTTGAGTTGATTACGACTAATATTTTGGGTAAACAGACCTGGATTTGCATTTTGATGATCCCGGTGGTTCTATATCGTGATTTGGGACTTTGGCGTATGCCAAGAATTGAAATTGGAAGTCCCTAACTTGTTTTGACTCATTTTGCCGAAAACTAGCATTTTTAAAGGTTGAAAGTCACTAGGTTTGACCGTATGTCGACTTCTTAGCTATTGGTTTCCGATTTTGATGTGGAAACTTGGAATAGGTCTGTATCTCTATTTGAAACTTGTCTGCAAAATTTGGTTCAATTTGGAATTGATTTTCCACGATTCGGGCGCTTAAATGTGATTCTAGTGTTCTTGAGTTTCACTTTGAAAGTTCATTCGTTTTGAGGATTGATCCGTAGATTTAGATGTTATTTTGGTGATTTGATTGTACGAGAAAGTTCGTATGATGTTATTACACTTATTTGCATGTTTGGTTTGGAGCTCGAGGGGCTCGAGTGAGTTCAGACATGTTTCAGATGAGTTTTAATGATGAAAAGTCTGCTAGTGCAATATCGATTCTGGTGCTCTGTTCCAGACTCTAAATTGCGAGGCCTGGCTCGCAATTGCGAGCCTCGCTTTTGCAATGATTTTTTTGCATTTGCGAGCATGGGCAGGGCTGGGTGAATCTCGCAATCGTGAGAATTTGTTCGCATTTGCGAGCATGGGCTGGGTTGGTGAATCTTACATTCATGAGAATTTATTCGCATTTGCGAACTGTGGACTTTCGCTTTTGTGAAGAAAGTGGTCGAATTTGTGAGCACTAACCATTGGAGTCTTCTTTGCATTTACGAAGTTCTTGAGCACATAATCAATGGTGGTATCTTCGTGTCACGACCCGGATTTCCCACACTCGGGAGTCGTGATGGCGCCTACTAATAGGAGCTAGGCAATCCAATTATCAAATACCTCTTTAGCGAACATCGACAATATTAACAACAATAAAGCGGAAGTCGCAAATATAATTTACTGAAAGATGCGGAATTTTAACAAATCCTCTACCCAAGACTGGTGTCACAATACTCACGGACGTATAGAGAATACTAAATACAAGGTTCGAATGAAGCATAGAACTGTCTGCTACGGTACAATGATAACAAACGCGATAAAATAGAAAGGACTCCGGGCCTACGGACGTCATCAAGGCTACCTCGAATGTCCCTAGATTGGAAGCTCGCTCCCAAAATGCTGCTCCAACACCTGGATCTATGCAAAAAGATGCACAGAGANTGTAGGGGCTGTAGCAGTTTAAAATGCAAGGTCAATAAATAAGGAATGAAACGGTACAACTACAAAGTCAACGAGAGTAATAATCAAAACATGGCACAGAATGTCCCTTCGTGCATTAATAATCGAATCATGGCACGGAATATTCCTTCGTGCATTAATAATCAAAACATGGCACGGAATGTTCCTTCGTGCATTAATAATCAAGCATGGCACGGAATGTTCCTTCGTGCATAAATAATCAAAACATGGCACGGAATGTTCCTTTGTACATAAATAATCAAAACATGGCACGGAATGTTCCTTCGTGCATAAATAATCAAAACATGGCACGGAATGTTTCTTCGTGCATAAATAATCAAACATGGAACGGAATTATCCTTCGTGCATAAATAATCAAAACATGGCACGGAATGTTCCTTCGTGCATAAATAATCAAACATCCTTCGTGCATAAATAATCAAAACATGGCACGGAATGTTCCTTCGTGCATAAATAATCAAAACATGGCACGGAATGTTCCTTCGTGCATAAATAATCAAACATGGCACGGAATGTTCCTTCGTGCATAAATAATCTAAACATGGCACGGAATGTTCCTTCGTGCATAAATAATCAAAACATGGCACAGAATATTACTTCGTGCATTAATAACCATACGTGGCACGAAATGTTCCTTCGTGCATAAATAATCAAACACATATAGTGCACGACATCAACCTTCGTGCTTTATCACTCTTCCTCACCCACAAAACAATCACAACCAATGGGGAAAGGGGATAGACAAACAACAATAGAAGTTCCGGCAAGGGAAAACACAAGTCAACAACTAAATCCCGTCAAGGGAACAACAACAATAACTTTCACATCCCGGCAAGGGAAATAATCACTATACGAATACAGCCCGGCAAGGGAATAATCCCATTTCTTTCTCTTTCTTTCATTTCTTACTCAACAATTACTTTAGCATTCGAGCCAACGCTCCAAAGAGTTCACAAGTCATAATTCTTTCTCATACTCTTCACATTATATAGAAATCATCAGTTACACAAGGAAGAGTCACAATAAAATTAAAATAAGCACAACTAAGGACTCATGGTCATGCTAGTCACCAGTGTATAGATACTCATCACCATGCCTATACACCGTACTCAACAATTAGCAATTAACAAACAATACTCTAGTCATATTCCCTCAAGACAAAGTTAGATCAAACACTTACCTCGAATGCTCCAAACTCAACTCAAGCCTCTAGTATAGCTTTACCCCTCGATTTCGGCTCCAACTCGGTCAAATCTATGAAATAATGACCTTAAAATATTAATAATAGTTAAACAAACTAAACCCAATGCCTAAATATGAATTCCCAAGCTTTCTTCCAAAAATTTCCAAAATCGACCTCGGGCCCGCTTGGTCAAAACACGAGGTTCGAACCAGTTCCATGTCACCCATTCCCCCACGAGCCCAGATATACAATTTGTTTTCAAATTCGACCCCAAAACGAGGTCTGAATCAAAGAAAATTGAAAAGCCCTAGTTCTACCCATTTCCCCCAATTTACACCCTATATTACATTATTTGAACCTAGGAATTGAATAAATGATGAAGGAAAATGAAACAAACAAGTTAAATAATACTTACTCAAGAAGCTTTGGTGAAGAAGAGCTCGAAAGATCGCCTATGGGCTGTGGAGAAGATGAGTTTGTGTGTTTTGGGTGAAAAATCCCATCAATGTTCTGTTTTGGGTATTTAAAATCACTGGGCAAAAATTGCTCTATGCGATCGCGGAAAGGGCATTGCGATTGCATAGAGGAAAGGTTTTTAGTCACTGCGATCGCGATGGGTGAATGCGAACACATAGAGGAAATATGACTGGGCAAGGAAAATGCTCTATGCGATTGCGAAGTGGACAATGCGATCGCATACGGATGGGAAGGCTGGGCATTGCGATCGCACAAGGGCTGTTGCGATCGCATAGAACAAAACTAGGCTTTTGAAATTTTAACACTATGTGATCGCGGGAGAAGATGTGCGATCGCATAGAACAACGTACCAGATATCAGAACTGAGCATTTTCTGCAATTTTTACTAAGTTCAAAACACTCCGAACCACCTCCGAATCAATCCCGAGCCCTCGAGGCTCCTAACCAAATACACACGCTAACTCAACAACCTCATACGAACTTAATCGAGCGATCAAATCGCCAAAACAACATCAAAATCAAGGAATCAAACCTCAAAACCATCATTTTTCATTCTAACTTCACAAACTTCAAATTTTTGATATCTAGGTCCGAAACACGTCAAATGACGTCCGATTTCAACCAAATTTCACAAAAAGCGCTTAAACTATATATAAGACTTGCACCGGGTGTCGGAACCAAAATACGAGCCCGATACCACAGTCTTTTAATTAATTTTTATTTCCATTTTCCTTAATAATTTCAGAAAAACAATTTCACAGAAAAATTCTTTCCTCGGGCTCTAGACCTCGGAATTTAACTCCGGGCATATGCCCGAGTCCTATATTTTTCTACGGACCCTCCAGGACCGTAAATTACGGGTCCGGGTCCGTTTACCAAAAATACTGACCAAAGTCAACTTTAATAATTTTAAAGCCACATTTTGAAAATTTTCACAGAATTTAACATATAAGCTTTCCGGCTACGCGTCCGGATGGCGCACGCAAATCGAGGCAAGTAAAAATGAGGTTTTCAAGGCCTCAGAAGTGCGGAATGAATGAGGAAATAGGTGATGACCCTTTGGGTCGTCACACTTCGCAATTGCGATCTTTTTGTTGCATTTGCTACTTCTGCTCTTCTGTGACAGGTTTTGCATTTCTAACCTTTGTTTTGAATTCAATGCTCGCAATTACGAATAATATATCGCAATTGCAATATCTGCAACTCGGTAAAGAGGGAAAAATGGGAATTAACTTATTTCTCGTTATTTCTCGTTATTTCTCAACCTTAAACACTCTAGAGGCGAGTTTTGAAGAGACTTTTCTTCTCAAATTCATTGGTAAGTGACTTTAATCCGTTTCTTTTCAATTACCCATTACATTTCATGAGATCTCAACATCAAATTTAGGATTTTCATGGTAGAAATTAGGGATCTGGGTGGAATTGGGGATATTTGTAAAATTGAGATTTAGACATCGAATTGGGGTCTGATTTCAAAACAAATCACATAACCGGACTCGGAGATGAATGGGTAATTGAGTTTTGGTTCGAATCTCGAATTTGACCAAGCGGATCCGGGGTTGACTTTTAAAAAATGATCTAAATAGAACCTCTTTCATTTGTGGGTAGTTTCTAAAGATTGTTTTGAATCATTTGGTCAATAATTTGCTAGATTTGGATTCTTGTTCAAAAGGCAAGGCCATGGTTGATTGATTGATTGAGTTGTGGAATGAGGTAAGTATTGGGTCTAAACATGATTTGAGGGAATTAGAAACTCTTGAACTACATGTTATGTGAATTACGTGGGAACGGCACATATGCGAGGTGACGAGTATATATGTGCCATTATGTACTTGCTTCCATGTTTTGTTACTTCATAATATATCTTATTTCATGCCTTTATTGCTACATGCTTATTTGACTTACATGCCATAATTGTTACTTGTCAGTTAGTTAGATTTGTATTAAATTGTCCATCTATTCCATAATCCCATGCTTACTTGTTATTTGAATCCACTTGCTTTACTTGCATATTTAGATTGTCATATGTTTTACTTTTCTTATAGCTTTGTAAAATTTGTTGCCTTCTATAAAGTAGTTCACTTGTATGAGTTGTTAATGGGTAGATACCGATGAGTTGGTAAAGTTGAGACATTCGAGTTATTAGAGATTCTTTGATTATTATATGATTCTTCATTACCTCATACATTTACTCTCTTGATGTAGAAATTCTTGTAAATTTTGGTTGTTGAATTGCTATTGTTGATTGAAATTATTTGGGGAGCGGGTTTCACGTGACAACGGGAATTGAAAGGTAATGAATTGAAATGGAATAATAAGGAAGGACTATGATACTGACGGATGATGATATGGTGGGATCGGGTTGAGCGCTGCAACTGATTATATATATATATTGTATTTATTTATGACTATTTGATTTGCCACTATATTTAAGATGAGTTTATCAGTATTGTTATTCTGGGTCTTCTGTAGTTGAATTTTGAGTTCATTATTATGAGTTAACTGCTTTATTTTCATTCTGGTCTTTTCTGTTATTATTATTATTTTATTATTATTGCGTACTGGTTATTATAAGTGACCTGCCTTAGCCTGACCATTACTTAGTTGAGGTTAGGCTCTCCACTTACAGAGTACATGCTGTCTTTTGTATTCATACTACACTTTGCACTTCTTGTGCAGATACCAGAGTTGGTCCCAGCTACGCTGAGTGAGGTTTGTTCAGATCTAGCTACCAGTGGAGACTTGAGGTATAGTTGCATGGCGTTCGCAGTCCTGAAGTCCGCTTCTACATAATTTTAGCTGTTTATTTTGATTTAGATAGTTATGTTTTTTCAGACCATTATCTGTAGTATTTTAGATGCTCATGTATTCGTGACGCTAGATCTGGGATTGTATTTTGAATTCGGCGTTTATTAGTTTATCACATTATTTCAGACTATTGAATTTTATTGTTGTCATTTAATTTAGAATTGTTACAAATGGTCAATAGATATAGCTAATGTTGGCTTCCCTGGCAAGTGAAATGTTAGGCGCCATCACAGTCCTAAGGATAGGAATTTTGGGTCGTGATAGTTTTAAATGGTCACCTGCATTCAAAGACTTCACCAGCATATCATCTGTGTACACTTCCATCGTTTTACCTATTTGCTTTTCGAGCATCTTATTCACGAACCTTTGATAAGTGGCTCCGGTATTATTGACCCCGAAGGGCATCACATTATAACAATATTTGCCAAAGTTCGTGATGAATGAAGTTGTTTCCTGATCCTCCGGGTTCATCTTAATTTGATTGTACCCGAAATAGGCATCAAGGAAACTCATTAACTCGTGCTCGGTTGTGGAGTCGATCATTTGATCGATGTTTGGTAGTGGGAACGAGTCTTTCTGGCATGCCTTATTCAAGAACATATAACCCACGCACATTTTGAATTATTATTCTTTTTCAGAACATCAACTACATTAGCTAGCTAGTCGGGATACTTACCTCCCGGATTGAACCGATGTCAAGTAGTCGAGTTACCTTTTCTTTGAGAAACCTATTTTTGACCTCGGCTATTGGGCGCTTTTTCTACCTTACCGGCGGGATACTCGGGTTCATTCTTAGCTTGTGCATGGCCACTAGCGGGATAATTGTCATATCCGCATGCGACCATGCAAAACAAACGATATTTATTTTAAGAAAATCAATAAATCTTGACCTGAGCTTGGGGTTGAATCCTGTTCCCAGGTGGAATTTTCTCTCCAGGAATTTTTTGAACAAGGCCACTTGTTCGAGTTCTTCTGATGTGGATCTGGTCGCATCTGCCTCTTCCGACACTTGAAAATATCTTGGTACCTAGTGAAGTTCCATGACTCCTCCCTCTTTATCATCTTTACTTGGCTCGGGATGACACATCGTTGAGTTCCTTCCCTTTACCGTAGAAACCAATACTGCATTCATTTCCCTTGCCGTCGGTTGATCCCCTCTTATTTGTTTAATTCCCTCTAGGGTTAGGAATTTTAGCATTTGGTAGTATGTTGATGGCATGACTTTCATCTCATGTAGCCATGGTTTACCGATAATTATGTTGTAGCCTATGTCGTTATCCACCACTTCATATAAGATAGTCTTCATGACCCCTTGGTCGTTACACTTGTTAAGTTGAATCTGGCGAGGAGTTTCATTGCCAAAATGGTACTTCCTGTTAGCTTGGCTTATTCCAGCAATCTCTAGTGATTGATGTTGGCTGAACTCCATGGGTCTACCAAAACACATTTAATTTTATAATCTAGAATGCTAAGAGAAATTACAAGGGCATCGTTGTGAGAAGGAGTCCATCGACGTCTTCTTCTATGAAGGTGATGTCATCTTCAGCGACTTCTCGAAGTCTCTGGCTATGAGTCACTGACACCTTTGTTTTGCTCGTTGCCGAGAAGGTTACACCATTGATCTATTCCCCCCGCAAATCATGTTAATAGTTAGAGGGTCTTCCCCTATCTTCGAAGGCTATGTATTATCTCAGCTGTAACCATAATTGTTCTTAGCCCGATCACTTAGGAATTCCCTAAGATGGCCATTTTTAAATAGTGTTTCTACCTCCTCGTGCAGATGTTAGCAGTCCCCAGTTTGGTGGCCATTAGTCCCATGATATGCACACCATAAATTAGGATCCCTCTGTCTAGGGTCGAATCTTATCAGCCTCGGGAACCGTACTTCCCTGATGTTCTTCATCACTGACACCAGCTCCACTACGCTGACATTAAAATTATATTCAGTCACTATGGCATATGTGGAATTGCGGGAACTCGATACCTTTTTGTTCTGCAATGACCTATTGTTCCAGCCATGGTCAACCCGTCTATCAGGGGCGAACCTATCAACCAACCGAAATCCCTTGTTGTTGCATCCTTATGCCCTCTCGTAGGGCAAGAAACAACCCTTAGAAGACTATCGATCTGCATCAAAGTATTTTTTTTATTTCTCCTCTTATTTTCTCGATCTTGACCTTTGGTTGATGCCGGGAACCCAATCAAATCATCATCTATCCTTATATTTGATTCATAGCGGTTATGGGCATCTGCCCATGTGGTTTCTTGGAACTCGAGCAAGCTTTCTTTCAAGTTTCGGGAAGCGTCGGAGCTCTTCGAGTTCGACCCCTTAGTAAATGCCTCAACTGCTCATTCATCTGGCATGGCCAATAGCAGCATCCTTTCTTTATGGAACCTGATAACAAACTTGTGCAGTAATTCAGACTCTCCTTTCCAAATTCTGAATATGTCTTCCTTCCGGGACTGGACGTTCTTGGCCCTAGCATGGGCCTTGATGAAATAATCTGTGAGCATTTCAAAGGAATCGATCGAGTGCTCAGGTAGGACTGAATACTATGTCATGGCCCTCTCTTGAGGGTTTCTCCAAATTTCTTCAATGGTATAGACTTAATTTCATGTTGATCCAAGTTATTTCCTTTCACCACCGTTGTATAAGTTATGATGTGCTCCTGAGGGTCTGAAGTTCTATCATACTTTGGTATGTCCGGTATTTTGAATTGCTTCGGAATCAACTATGGTGTTGTGCTTGGTTTGAACGATAGTTGTGTGTGCTTCTTTGAGTTTGGGCCTTTCAATACTGGTGGTGCACCAGAATTTGGTCCATTTGCGCGTGGAACTCTTTCGCATTTTTATCCATCCGCTCATTCATTTCCCTCATGAATCTAATGAGTTTCGTATGGAATGGATCGTTGTCGTTATTTTTACCGGATCCGTTGCTGATCCCCCCCTCCCGGTTCCATTGAAGCCAACTTATCCCCTTGAGGTATTGTTATCAACCCATTGATCTATTTGATTTGTGAGAGAGCAAGGAGGAATAGGGCCTCTTTCATTTGCATTGTTAGAGGCACCTGACAATGCCTGCTTCAGTTCTGTCATAGCCTGGTCTTTCCTTGAGAGATGGCCCATGGTGGACTTTTGTTGTTCCGTCAAGATCTTTACTTTTTCGCAACGTGCTCGCCCTTAGTGTCATCAGGAGTTATCTACCGCACATGTTGGGGATAACGCCCACCATGGACCGGAGTTGATACGTCCTCATTGTTGTGGGTGTGAGTGATCGAATTCTCATGTTGTCGCAGATTCTCTTATGCCTTAACAGTGTTCCCACAGTGTCTAAGCCCCACGGTGGGTGCCAAACTGTTATCTGTAAAATGGTACCGTTAAATTTATATTATGGTTTATAGATAAGCAAATCGATTTGATCCCAAAATGATAAATGAATTAATTAAAATGCAAGACTTAGCATTGAAGTCGAGATAAATAGCAATTAGCTTGATTCCGGGAGCAAGGCTTCTGAAGGCGGCGATAAGAATAACGTTAGATAGAAAATAAAATATTCTTTAGCTTGAAAATAGTGTGCATCATAAGTTTGTCAGAATTCGTCTATTACAATGGTTGTTGAAGACACTTTTTATAGCTATACTAAGGAAACAAGGTCCTAGGATCAAGCTCCTCTTAAATGATAATAATGAGGGCCATTGATGGATATGTAACGACCGGTCATGAATGCCAAAATTTTCTATAACGGTTGCGTATATAATACTAAGGAATCTTCTTCGTTGAATGTCATCTGATGACAAATATTCATTTGCTCCCGTCGATAATGTTCCCTTTGGGATCTACCCGGTGTCATCCGAAATTGTTGTCCTTGGTCTTGGTTTCCGTTCGCTTCATCTTCCGTTTTCCCCCTCCCCCACCCGTTTCCACGGGTCACTATGTCATTCGAGCATATAATATGAACCTATTTTACCCTATACAATTATATATATTCTTTTATCGTTATTAATTGTTTGATTAACATGATAAGATCCTTGATTAAATTTTGAGACTTGTTATTATGATAGGGATCATGATAATGAGAGTTAACTTTCTGATAACTTAGTCTAACTTTGTTCCTGATCATAGAATTTTAATATGGACTTTAGTAATTTGGTTAGATCAATATATATATGTTCACTTTTATAGGATGAATATTTGTTAATCCCATTAACTAAATCATATATATAGATTTTGCATATAGAGATATGATCATTGAACCGATTCATTGGATAACTTCTAATGATTAGAACTACCATAAACTGTCAATAAGATATACTTTTGAAGAATGTGATGTAAGAGTTCTTTCGACCTAAGATCATCATAGTAATTGACAAGTCATTAATTGTACTTACATACTAGACACATATGGACCTAGAATGGTAGTTGAAAGGATAGTAGGTATGATCAAATACTTAAAGAATTAGTGATTGATCAAAGATGAAATATGTCATACTTTTGGTAGTGAGTTTAAGCTATATGTTGTCATGAATTATAAACGACCAAATTAAGACCTTGATCATGACAGTTAAATGAAAGAAGAAAAGAGTTCTTAGATTATTTAATGGTCGATTATATTTGACATGAGCACATATTGTTGATCGCATATTAGAATTTGACAGTTGACCGTATCTTAGGGTGACTCAAAGTTGAAAGGACAGAAGAAAGTATTACATTATTCTTCTATGGGTTTTCAGAGTAAATTGTATACTTCATGATATCCGGTCATTAAAAAATATTGCTAGACGCTACTTTTGATTAGTCTATTGATTTGATGCAGGCTTAGTATTGAATTTATGGTACCGAACACTAAGAAGTATTCTGATCTTTGCTAAATGATTAATTGCTTTAATATTTAATGATTAAATCAAAATTTTAATGAGTCAAATAAATTTAATTTTTAGTCCAAAAAGAATATTATATTATTTTGCTAGCACAAAGAATATAATTAAAATGGTGAACAAATTGAATTTTTTTTATTTCAAATAAAAAATATTTTAGTTTTTAGTTTTATATATATATATATATAACTTGAACGTCCATAAGGACTAGGTAACGGCACGTAATTCCGTTAGGAATGGAATATACGTTTTTCCAACGCGAAAAAATCCAAAAGGCTTATTTTTGGGATGTGATTTCTACACCCAAGTAAATCATTATCTCAATCAAAGAGGAAATTTTTTTATTGGTAATGCTATATATTGTAAGAAAAAATACTTTGTAAAAGTTAGACTGTAATACAAAGCCGGATGGAAAAATTATCATTGACAAGAAAATTGCATTTCTTGTTCTTTTTTAAGAAAATTTTCCACACAATATTTTTATTTGGTTTTATTGATCAAAGAGTTGATAGCAAGGATCGATCACACTATCGGAGAATTTTGAAACTACACTTTCTTCACCAGGTATGTTTTGGATCCTATCATTGTGTTATAAATAAATTTTAAACACAAGTAAATTAACCTAGGATGTTTTTGTCTTCAATTACATATTACAAATACCTATATATGCAATCTTCAAGGTCCCCATCATATATTATTCGCGTGTGAGATGTCCAGTCCTGGGGGAGAGCATTGAGTCCCACATCAGGTTACTAAGAAATAAGAAACAGTTTTTGAAATTGAATTAGGCCCAATATCCACTTCTTTTCATATCCGTCCAAGATTTTTATAAATAGCATCTATCCCCTAATCGTCATTGAAAAATTAGGCTGGCTCATTGAAGGTAAAGGACTTACTCTTTTGAGCTTAGCAAGTTTCTTTTTCACTAATTAGGACATTGCTTATAGGAGTGAAAGAAAGATCCACACATGGTAAAGTAATATATTGTATAGGAAGTCACGCCCTAATTCCTATATCCTATTTTCTAAACTAGCGAGGCATGGCTTAAATCTTAATACCTAAGCATGCTTAGCTTAAGAGTAAATGTAAATGGCCTTTTACATCACACTTCATCGCCTTTGGCCTTAAAAAGTGATGGGCTATGTTGCTCAAACAGGACAAGGAATTGACAGTCGGACTCATAACCTAAAGCATATTTTGAACTTCCCTTACTACATCAGCAGAAGTTTTTTTTTTGTATTCTTGTAATAAAGACTCAACCATCAATATGCATGCATAAATCAACATCACGTATACAGAATGTAATTTTCTAGTAAAAAAGATTTAATTGATCACTTGAGCCGCTCAAACACTATGTGAGATTATTATCAATTGGAGGTTGAGGGCTAGCTAGTGAAATTTCTACTTTCCGCAGTTGAGGCGGAGGGTTCAAACTCCATCAATAACGTAGCATCTCTTTGCTTTAAAAGATGCTTTTTATGTCTTTTTTGTCTTCTCGTCCTTATCAGTTTGGTGCTATATATCATTCAATGATACTTTTCCTAGTGATGTTTTTACCATATGATATGTTTTACCAAAAAATTTCAAGAATCAAATTAAAGAGTCCAAATAGTTTCAAATTAAGAAAACATAACTGTGGTTGAACAGTCACGGAATAGTTCTTATTGTGAAAACAAAAGCAATGATACGGACAAACCTGTCTTTTATGACAATCCAAAAGAAAAAAGACAATAAATTAATGGAGTAGTAGTATGTGTTTTCTCCTTTGCTTTTACCTAATTAAAACGTTCCACCAACCAAAATACTGCTGTTTTAACCATCAAAATTGTGCAATTCTCGTTTAAGTTAATATCTTCAACCTTTATTTGTGAACCGTCGAACTTATTTTGCAGACAAATTAATGATTGCAGCAAAGAAAAAGTTGCAAGCATTTAGCAGATTTCCCCTTCCCACTACCAATAAGAAGGTGGAAAATCAACATTACACTATTTGGTGAAGGGGGCTCAAGGGTTATCCAGTTGTCTTTTCTGGCATCATATCTTGATGATTCATATTCATGATTATTCTAAAGCATTACTGTGTTACGTTAAATCCAATCTACTTACCATTTCTGTGCCCTGATGTCCTGTAAGTTATATCGCAAAAAATGATAGTATTAGTATTTTCTATATATCGAAACCATTATTTCGCTGATTTATTGGCAGGAAATTTTCTTTTCAAAACACTGAGACTGAGAATTTTGTTAACATTAGCAAGAAAGTGGACCGTCTGGTTGTTTTCCAGTAGTGATGTTGTTTTTCCCCAACATATAACACACATTGTTCCTTTTTTTCCCATCTAAAGTAGGTTCATCAAACTTTCTTAGTGGCCTTTAGACAAAAAAAACAAAATGTGTTGGTAATTTTCTTTAAATAATTATTTGTAAGGAATTAGTTTGTTCAAAAAAATTAAAACAAAAAAAAAGGACTTCTGCTCGCATTTCCTTTCAAATTAAATTGAAAACAAGAAGAAAAACAGAATGTTATGAATATGTTAGAGTGGATGGCCATTGAATATTCCTAGACATCCCTATTCCATGAACCATTTGAGTTCATGTACTTAGTTAATTCATCATTTAATATTTGTAATCTTTAGGTGTATTTTTTTAACCTTTCATGTATCTTATATCCTATAAATAGGGTATTCTTTATCCTATGAAGATGACACAAGAATCACACTTGAATAAAATAACTTCTACATTCTCCTCGTATACATCTTGTCTCTATTACTATATTGTTCTATTTTGCTCTCATTTCTTAACACGTTATCAGCACAATTATTCTAACCAATTAAAATATTTACTTCAACCTGGTATTATCTTCTTCCTAAAGAGTTAGTCAATTTTCTTACAAATTCAAGTACACATCCATTTGCTTCTAACCGTATTTGAATTTTATAAATCACTACATGCATCATTTTGCTTTGGATATACATGACTTGGTATAAAAAAAACAGTAAGCTTTAATTTAAATTGTTATGCCAGCTTGTTCTAAGTTTAACCTTATCAAATAGGAAATATCCGATCATTACTTTGACATTATATTGAAAGAACCTTATGAAATATTAGGAGGAATTTTATTTATTGTTAGGTATAATATTTGATTTAAATTTTTTTTTTTATCTTTGAAACTAGTAATCTTGATGTGCGTGACATTCTTTAATGGAATAATAATGAAAATATCCTGCTTTGCTTAATTCTAAAAGCTATTAGTTATTGAATCTTTGATATTTATGTTTACGTTTTTGGACGATGGCAAATATTAGGTATATGTAGCAAATCGAACGGGACTACTAGCTATAGTACATATGAATGATTCATTACTGCTAATATGCCTTCATGACATGTGTATATTTATATCCAGAATATTTAAGGCATACTACTTGTTACATTTGTTTTATACCATGTAGATTAATTCTACTAGTATTTAGTAAGATAGTTTTATACTATATTAAATTTATAAAAACTTGAATTTGTTCCGATCTATAATTATGATTCATTCTCTAAAGAGAATGAGATAATTTGTGATAAATATTTATCACGACCCGAATTTTCTACCTTCGGAGATCGCGATGGCGCCTACTCATAGAAGCTAGGCAAATAAAATTTAATTTCTTTTCATTAACAACATAATACCTTTTTAAATTTTTTTAGCAATAATATAAAAGCAACGAGATTAAATAATAAGCGGAAGTCTTAACATTATATAAAAGAGGATAAGGGAGACGTCGGGCCTCCGGACACCAGCAAGGCTACCTCGGGTCTAGCTGGGCTGAAGGCTTGCTCCCACACTAGTGCTATTACTGCTGCTCGAAACCTAGATCTGTGAAAAATAGCATAGAGTGTAGTATCATCACAACTGACCCCATGTGCTGGTAAATGTCTAGCCTAACCCCCGCGAAGTAGTGACGAAGCTAGACTGGACTACCACATAAACTTGTGAAATTATATATATATATATATAGCGGAATCGAATTAAAAGACAAGTAAACAATATGGGAGGGGAAGCATGATGTGGGGAGCTAATAGTTTCTAGTATAAATCGACTGATGCGAACGAAAAGCACAACTCATATAATAATAAGGAACAAAGATCAACAAATGCACGGCATCACCCTTTGTGCTTTTACTCTCGTCCTCACCAAGCAATAGCATATCAAACGTGCACGGCATCACCCTTTGTGCTTTTACTCTCATTCCTCATATATAATCAATAAAATCGGCACGGAATGGCACATCGTGCGGCACGGCATCACCCTTCGTGCTTTACCCTCTTTTCCTCACAATAAGCAAACAATGCACGACATCACCCTTCGTACTTTACACTCTTTCCTCACAAGAAACAAACAATGCACGACATCATCCTTCGTGCTTTAACATTCTTCCTCACGCAATCAACAATCACAAACAAGGGAAAGGGAATAAATAAACAATAATGGAAATTCTGGAAAGGGAACACAAACAAGTAATTAAAATCCTAGCAAGGGTACTATATCAATAATCTCAACATCCCGGCAAGGAAAAATATTCAATAATCAACAACGCCCCGGCAAGGGGATAGATCATTAACTCTTTCTCTTTCTTTCACTTTCATCTCATAGTTCACATTATCACTTGAGCCAGTGCTCCAAAGATTTACTCATCTCATATACCTTTATAATTTTTATTTCAACTCGAGCCAACGCTCCACGAAGTTTAAAAATCACAATTCCTTTCACAAGCTCATTACAACATATAAAAGTCATCAATTAAGCGTGGAAGGTGTAACAACATCCAAACTATTCGTAAAATAAGGACTCACGGTCATGCTAAACATCAATGTATAGATACTCGTCACCATGCTTATACATCGTACTCGACGATTAGCAAGTAGCAAATAAGACTCAACTCCTATTCCCTCAAGCTATGGTTAAACCAAACATTTACCTTGATGCTTTGAACTCGACTCAAGCCTCAACTTTAGCTTTACCCCGTGATTCTACCTCCGATCCGCTTGAATCTAGCCACAAATTACTCATTTACTTTAATAAACACTAAATGAATCAAATTGAATGCATAAAAAAGAATTTCCCAAGTTTTAGCCAAAAATTTCAAAATTACCCCTGGGCCCACATGGTCAAAACCCGAGGATCAAACCAAAACCCGCTTAACCATTCCCCCACAAACTTAAATATGTAATTTGTTTTGAAATCGGACCTCAAATTGAGGTCCAAATTCCCAATTTTTAAAAAATCTAGGTTCTACCCAAAACCCCTAATTTCACCCATGAAAATCATAGATTTTAAGTGGATAAATGATGGTAATGATAGAAAGAAATGAGCAAAAATTAACTTACAATTGATTTGGAGTAGAAAGATTTCTTGAAAAATTGTCTATGGGTGTTTGAGTTTGAGAAAATGAGAAAAATGAAGCTCAAAATCGGTTAAGTAAAATTATGCTGGGCTGCGAATATTGAAAATGCGGAACTGGGTTCGCAAGCAGGCATGTGAAATGCGACATTTTTGTTTGCATTTGGTAACTCAGACATATCAGGGGACCTTCGCATTTGCAAATAAGGTCTCACATTTGCGTACCCTTGACTATTTGCGAACATTGGCAGGATTGGGCTGGATTCGCATTTACGAACCAACATTCGCATTTGCGAGAGTTGGACCTTCGCATTTGCAAATGCAGGCTTTGCAAATGCGAAGCCTGCAGATCAGTGATACCAGATTTTCCAAAAATGCAAAAATACCATCTGACACCTATCAAAAACTCACTTGAGCCCTCGGGGCTCTAAATCAAATGTGCACACAACCTCAATAATATCCTACAGACTTATCCATGCGATCAAATCGCCAAAATAACATCAAAACAATGAATCAAACCTCAAATCAGTAGTTTTTCTTCAAACTTCATAAACTTTCAAATTTAGAGTTTAAGTCCGAAACACGTCAAACAACGTCCGATTTTAACCAAACTTTACATAAAGCGCTTAAACCATATATAAGACTTGTACCGGGCGCCAGAACCAAAGTATGGGCTCGATACCACAGTCTTTTAATCAAATTTTATTTCCAGTTTCCTTAATTATTTCCAAAAAATAATTTCAAATAAAAATTCATTTCTCGGGCTTGGGACCTCGGAATTCGATTCCAGGCATACGCCCAAGTCCTATATTTTCCTATGGACCCTCCGGGACCGTCAAATCAGGGGTCTGGGTCCGTTTATCCGAAATATTGACCGAAGTCAAATTTATTCATATTAATATCAAAATTTAGCATTTTTCACACATAATTCATATTTAAGCTTTCCGGCTATGCGCCCGGACTGTGCACGCAATTCGAGACAACCCTAAATGAGGTTTTTAAGGCCTCAAAAGAACAGAAAGAGTAAGGAAATAAGTGATGACCCCTTTGGGTCGACACATTCTCCACCTCTAAAATAACCATTCATCCTCGAACGGACAAAATAAAGAAGTACCTGAGTCGGGAAAAAGATGAGGATAACGGCCCCGCATATCGGACTCGGACTCCCAGGTCGATGCCTCAGGAGGCTGACCTCTCCACTAAATACGCACAGAAGGAATACTCTTGGATCGCAACTGACAAACCTGCTGATCCAAAATAGCTACCGGCTCCTCCTTATAAGACAGGTCCTTTTCCAACTGGACAGTATTGAAATCTAACACGTGGGCTAGATCGCCGTGATACCTCCGAAGCATGGATACATGGAAAACTGGATGCACGGCTGATAAGCAAGGGGGAAATGCAAGTCTATAAGCCACCTCTCCCACTTGATCAAGAATCTCAAATGGACCAATGAATCTAGGGCTAAGCTTGCTCGTCTTCCCAAATCTCATCACGCCCTTCATAGGCAACACTCGGAGCAATACCCGTTCACCAACCATAAATGCCACGTCTCGAACCTTGTGGTCTGCCTAACTCTTTTGCCTAGACTGAGCTGAACGAAGCCTATCCTGGATGATCTTGACCTTTTACAAGGCCTCCTGAACCAAATCTGTACCCAATAACCGAGTCTCTCCCAGCTCAAATCATCCAACTGGAGACCAACATTGCCTACCATATAAAGCCTCATAAGGAGCCATCTAGATGCTCGACTGGCAATTGTTGTTGTAGACAAATTCTGCTAAAGGCAAGAAATGATCCCACGAGCCTCCAAAGTCAATAAGACAAGCTCGAAGCATATCCTCTAGACTCTGAATAGTCCGCTCGGACTGGCCGTCCGTCTGGGGATGAAATGTTGTGCTCAAATCTACCCGTGTGCCCAAATCTCACTGCACCACTCTCCAGAAGTGCGAGGTAAACTGCGTACCCCGATCTGAAATGATAGACACTGGCACACCATGAAGGCGAACAATCTCACGAATATAGATCTCAGCGAACCTCTCAGAAGAATAAGAGACTGCCACAAGAATGAAATGTGCTGACTTGGTCAGCCTATCAACAATAACCCATATCACATCGAACTTCTTCCGATTCAGCGGAAGTCCAATAACAAAATCCATAGTAATCCGTTCCCACTTCCACTCGGGAAGCTCAATCCTCTGAAATAAACCACCCGGCCTCTGATGCTCGTACTTAACCTGCTGACAATTCAAATAACGAGCCACATATGCTATGATATCCTTCTTCATCCTACGCCACCGATAAAGCTTCCGCAAATCCTGATACATCTTCGCGGCGCCCGGATGAATAGAGTACCTTGAACTATGGGCCTCTTCCAAAATCAACTCTCGAAGCCCATCCACATTGAGCACACAAATGCACCCCTGCAATCTCAAAACTCCATCCGCATCTAAGGTAACCTGCTTGGCACCTCCTCGCTGCACCGTGTCTCTAAGGACACACAAATGGGGATCATCAAATTACCGATCACGGATATTCTCCAATAATGAATAGCGAGCGACCGTGCAAGCTAACACACGACTGGCCTCAGAAACATCCAGTCTCACGAGCTGATTGGCTAAAGCCTGAACATCCAAAGCAAGCGGTCTCTGACTGACCGGAATATAAGCAAGACTGCCTATGCTGGGTGTCTTCCTACTTAAAGCATTTGCCACTACACTAGCCTTCCCCAGATGATAAAGAATGGTGACATCATAATCCTTCAACAACTCCAACCACCTCCTCTGCATCAAATTCAACTTCTTTTGCTTGAATAAGTACTGAACACTCTTGTGATCATTGAACACCTTACACGCCACGCCATACAAGTAATGCCTCCAGATCTTCAATGCGTGAACAATGGCTGCCAACTCTAGATCATGCACTTGATAGTTCTTCTTATGAATCTTCAACTGCCTCGAAGCATAGGCAATGACCTTACCATCCTACATCAATACTACTCCAAGCCCAACACGGGAAGCATCACAATAGACTGTATAGGGTCCTGAACCTGTGGGCAAAACTAACACCGGTGCCGTAGTCAGAGCTGTCTTGAGCTTCTGAAATCTCGCCTCACACTCATCCGACCATTTGAACTGGGCACCCTTCTGGGTCAATCTGGTCATCGGGGCTGCAATAGATGAAAATCCCTCCACGAACCGTCTGTAGTAGCCTGCCAACCCCAAGAAACTCCGAATCTCTGTAGTTGATGCTGGTCTAGGCCAGTTCTTGACTACCTATATCTTCTTTGGGTCCACCTGAATACCCTCAACTGATACAACCAAGAAATGCAATTGAACCCAACCAGAATTCACACTTCGAGAACTTAGCATATAACTGACTATCCCTCGAATTCTGAAGAACCACTCTAAGGTGCCGCTCGTGCTCATCCTGGCTGCGGGAATATATCAATATATCATTAATGAACACTATCATGAATGAATCCAAATAAGGCCTGAACACTTGGTTCATCAAGTCCATGAAAGCTGCTGGGGAATTTTCAACCCAAATGACATAACCAGGAACTCATAATGCCCATACCGAGTGCGAAAAGCTGTCTTAGGGACATCGAATGCCCTAATCCTCAATTAATGGTAACCAAATCGCAAGTCAATCTTGGAAAATACACTAGTACCCTGAAGCTGGTCGAACAAATCATCAATCCTCGGCAGTGGGTACTTATTCTTGACCGTTACCTTGTTCAGTTACTGGTAATCAATACACATTCTCATTGACCCATCCTCCTTCTTGACAAATAACACTGGCGCACCCCAAGGAGAAACACTGGGTCTAATGAAACCCTTCTCAAGCAAATCCTGCAACTGCTCTTTTAACTCCTTCAACTTTGGCGGGGCCAACGATATGGAGGGATAGAAATGGGCTGAGTGCTCGGAACCAGATCAATGAAGAAATCAATATCCCTGTCGGGTGGCATACCCGGCAGGTCTAAAGGAAAAACATTAGGGAACTCACGAACAACGGGCACAAAATCAATAGAGGGAACCTCAGCACTAGAATCCCGAAGATAAGCTAAATAAGTCAAACACCCCTTCTCGACCATACGCCGAGCCTTCACATACGATATGACACTGCAGGTAGAATGTCCTGGAGTCCCTTTCCACTCTAAACGAGGCATACCCGGTAAAGCTAAGGTCACTGTCTTGGCATGGCAGTCCAAGATAGCGTCATAGGGTGATAACCAGTCCATCCCCAATATAACATAAAAGTCAACCACATCTAAAGGCAACAGATCTATGCGAGTCTCCAGACCCCCAATCACCACAACACAAGAGCGATGGACTCGATCAACCACGATGGAATCGCCCACCAACGTAGACACATAAATAGGAATACCCAATGCATCACTAGGCATGATCAAATACGGGGCAAAATAGGATGACACATACAAATACGTAGACCCCAGATCAAACAACACAAAAGAATCTCTATCACAAACTAGAACCGTACCTGTAATGACTGCAGCTCAGTCTGCTGGCCCTATCGACTTGAATGACCACTATGGAAACTCTGAAGTGGTAGTGCACTGATAGGAGCCGACGGTGAACTGAATGACTGCTGATCAGAATAATACTCATAGAAACCACGATCACCTGGGGCACCCTGAGAAAGCTGGAGGGCTAACTGGAAAGTCCTAGAAGGATGACCCCTATCATAAGAATCTCTGCCTCCAGATGAGGCACCACTGGATCAGCCTGATTGATGGGATCTCTTGTCTGCTCTATGACTATCTCCTTTGGCAATACCATCTCGATCCTTTGGGCCATATTGGCCACCTCCTAAAAAGTAATATCAATCCCTACCTCTCTAGCCATCTAGAGATGAATAGGCTAGATAAGACTATTAATAAACCGTCTCACTCTCTCTCACTCTGTGGGGAGTATGATAGTAGCATGGCGAGCCACTTAATAAACCTGGTCTCGTACTGGGTGACTGATATGGATCCCTGATAGCGACGCTCGAACTGCCTCCGATAGACCTTACGTTGTGTGATCGGGAGAAACTTCTCTAGAAACAACACTTAAAACTGATCCCATGTCAAGGCTGGAGACCCTGCTGGTCTAGCTAAACCGAAATTCCTCCACCAAGTCTTGGCGGATCTCGATAGGTGAAATGAAGTGAAATCAACTCCATTGGACTCAATAATACCCATGTTCCGAAGAATCTCATGGCAGCTGTCCAAATAATCCCGAGGACCCTCGGTAGATGCACCGCTGAAAGTGGTAGTGAAGAGCTTGGTTAACCTATCCAACCTCCACAAAGCATCGGTAGACATAGCTGCCTCATCACCTACCTGGGCTACCACACCTGGCTGAGCTACTCCAATTGGCTGAACTTCTAGAGCCTGAACCTGAGGAACTACCTACTCCAGAGTGCAAGTAGGAGGAGTCTGGGCCCCTCCTTCAGCCTGAGAGACAGCTGGTGCTACAGAAAGCAAACCCGCTCGGGTAACACTCTCCATGAGGCCCACCAATCGGACCAACACGTCCTGAAGAACTGGGGTAGCAATAAACCCCTCTGGGACCTGAGCTGGGCCCACCAGAACAGTTGGGGATGGGGCTGGAACCTCCTCATCAAAGTCGACCTGAGGCTCCACCACTAGTGCTACTGCTCGGGGCTGAGCTCTACCCCTACCTCGGCCTCTAGCATGGCCTCATCCTCTACCCCTAGCAGGAGCTGCCTGGGGCTCGGACTGCTGATCAAAAGATGAGGAAGTGCGTGTTCTCGCCATCTGCGAAAGAACAGAGTAGAAATTCAATTAGCATTGAGTAATCAAACCGCACGACAAGAAAGAACAAATGTGAAACTTTTCCTAACTCTGTAGCCTGTGAGGGATAGATATAGACATCTTTGTACCGATCCCTCAGACTCTACTATGCTTGTTCGTGAGTTGTGAGACCTATGTAACCTAGAACTTTGATACCAACTTGTCACGATCCGAATTTCCCACCCTCGGGGGTCGTGGTAACGCCTACTCGTAGAAGCTAGGCAAGCCAAATTCAATTACTTTTCGTTAACAACATAATTCCTTTTAAACAATTTTTAGCAATAATATAAAAGTAACGAGATTAAATAATAAGCGGAAGTTTTAACATTATATAAAACTGAATAGAATGCGGAAAGTTCAACAAAATCCTCTACCCAAGACTGGTGTCACTGTATTCACGAACTGCTAAGAATACTAAATACAACCATCTGAAAGAAAACATAAATTGTTTGTCTCGAATAGAAGTATATAACAGACAATAAAGAGAGGATAAGGGAGATGTCGGGCCTGCAGACACCTGCAAGGCTACCTCGGGTCTCGCTGGACTAAAGGCTTGCTCCCACACTTGTGCTACTGCTGCTTCTCGAAACCTGGATCTATGCAAAAATAGCCTCAACTATAGCTTTACCCCGTGATTCCACCTCCAATCTGCTTGAATCTAGCCACAAATTACTCAATTACTTTAATAAACACTAAATGAATCAAATTGAATGCTTAAAAATGAATTTCCCATGTTTTTCTCAAAAATTCCAAAATTGCCCCCGGGCCCACGTGGTCAAAACCCTAGGTTTGAACCAAAACCCAGTTACCCATTCCTCCACGAACTCAAATATGTAATTTATTTTGAAATCAGACCTCAACTTGAGGTCCAAATCCCCAATTTTTAGAAAACCTAGGTTCTACCCAAAACCCCCAATTTCACCCATGAAAATCATTGATTTTAAGTAGAAAACATATTAAATGATGTTAATGATTGAAAGAAATGAGTAAAAATTAAATTACTATTGATTTGGAGAAGAAAGATTTCTTGGAAAATCGCCTATGGGTGTTTGAGTTTGAGAAAATGTGAAAAATGAAGCTCAAAATCGGTTAAATATAAAATATGTTGGGCTGTGGATATGGAAAATGTGAAACTGGGTTCGCAATTGCAAACCCTGCAGGCATGGGAAATGCCACATTTTTGTTCGCATTTGCGAACTCATGCCTATCAGGGGACCTTCGCATTTAAGAATAAGGTCTCACATTTGTGTAACTTTGACCTTCGCATTTGCGAACATTGGCAGGCCTAGGCTTGTTTCGCATTTGTGAACCAACCTTCGCATTTGCGAGAGCTAGACCTTCGCATTTGTGAATGCTGGCTTCACAAATGCGAACCCTGCAGATCAGTGATACCAGATTTTCGAAAATGCAAAAATGCAATCCGACACCTATCCAAAACTCACCCGAGCCCTCTAGGATCCAAACCAAATATGCACATAACCTCAATAACATGACTTATCTGTGCGATCAAATCGCCAAAATAACATCAAAACAATGAATCAAACCTCAAAATCACTAGTTTTTCTTCAAACTTCATAAACTTTCAAATTTAGAGTTTTAAGTCTGAAACACATCAAACAACGTCCGATTTCAACCAAACTTTACAGAAAGTGCTTAAACCATATATAAAACTTGTACCGGGCATGGGAACTAAAGTACGGGCCCGATACCACAGTCTTTTAATCAAATTTCATTTTCAATTTCCTTAATTATTTCCAGAAAACAATTTCACACAAAAATTCATTTCTTGGGCTTGGGACCTCGGAATTTGATTCTGGCCATACGCCCAAGTCCCATATTTTTCTACGGACCCTTCGGGACCGTCAAATCACTGGTCGGGGTCCGTTTACCCGAAATATTGACCGAAGTCAAATTTATTCATATTAATATCATAATTTAGCATTTTTCACACAAAATTCATATTTAAGCTTTTCGGCTACGCGCCCAGACTGCACATGCAAATCGAGGCAACCCTAAATGAGATTTTCAAGGCCTCGGAAGCACATAAAGAGTAAGGAAATAAGTGATGACCCCTTTGGGTCATCAAAATATTATATGAGCGTAATATAGTGGGTTCACGTCCCACTGCACCATGAGGGTAAGACGTTCATATCCTGATACACCATGATAATAAGATGTTGGGTTCAAGTCCCATCATATTATGGCGTAACACGTCTCGCATAGGTATGACATTGGGTTCAAGTCCCAATGGCCCATATTGATGATATAATAATGGTAGTGTGAAAATGACACACTTTAATAACTAAAAAAATCATGAAGTCCGCCCTAGTACTGCATCAGCTACATTCCCAAAAGCGAATGTGATAGCGATAAATCAAAAGTCTAAAAGAAGACAAAAATAATTATCTTGGCCGTATAAATATATGTGGGCATGGAAAGGGACGAAATAATAATCACCATACTATTGGCCGTTATAAATAAGAGAACAATAAGGGTTCTCAGAATAATCCTTCAAAAGGCAAAGGTAATAATGTTTACTGATATAGTATGAAAAATTATTGGGCACGAATTTGACGTACACCTGAATATTTTGTCAAACTTTATCAAGCCTCTATTAAAGGGAAACAAAACAAAGTTAAGGCTCACTTGACCTTTTAAAATGATGTTGAGGTGGGCCCTATGAATAATCATGATAAAGTTGAAGCAAATATTGACGATAAGGATTATATTTTTGAAGGCCTTGCACATATTACTTATTTAGAAGTTGGAGAATTCTTTGAGCATCATAAGTGAAGACTTATTACTGAGAAAAATTAAAAGAATAATTTTTTTTATGAAGTTCATATTTTTGAAAAAAACACTTTATTTTGGCTATATTTAATTTCCCAAGTATAGTTTCTTTTGTTCTTAAAATTTTCAATATTATTTATGATGTATTTTTTTTCTTCTTGAAGAATATGAAAACTTTCCAGTCTTCAGTTGACCGAATGAATAATAAAGAAGAAATATGTCTTCTGGATAGTTCTACGATGCACACCATATTAAAAGATAAGAGATATTTCTCTTATTTAATTATGAAAGAAGCCAATATAATTACAATATCTGGAAGTACAAAATTAATTGAGGGCTCTGGAAGAGCTACTATATTACTACCAGGAGGAACTATATTGGTTGTTAATGATGCGTTAGTAAGTCTCAAAGAATTTTTTTGAGTTTCAAAGATATTCGCCAAAATGGCTATCATATTGAGACTACCAATGAAGGAAAGGTTGAATACCTTTATATTACTACAATAAAAGTGGAATAGAAGTATATGCTTGAAAAGCTTCCTGCATTTTCCTCCAGATTATACTACACTAATATTAGTGTAGTTGAATCACATGACATAGCAAACAAGAAGCTTACTAATGATTTTATTATTTGGCATGACCGGTTGGGCCATCCTGGTTATAATATGATGCGCAAAATAATTGAGAATTCACATGGTGATTCTTTGAAGAACCAGAAGATTCTTCAAACTAAAGAATTCTCTTGTGTTGCATGTTCGCAAGGAATACTGATTATTAGACCATCAGTAATTAAAGTTAGAGTTGAATCTCTTACATTTTTGGAACGTATACAGGGTGATATATGTGGGCCAATACACCCTCCATGTGGACCATTAAGATATTATATGGTTTTGATAGATGCATCTACAAGATGGTCACATGTGTGCTTGTTATCAACCTGCAATTTGGCATTTGTGAGGTTACTATCTCAATTAATCAGATTAAGAGAACAATTTCTAGATTATGCAATTAAGACATTTCGTCTTGATAAAGCTGGTGAATTTACGTCCCAGGACTTTAATGATTATTGCATATCAATTGGGATAACAAATGAGCATCCCTTTGCTCATATTCATACTCAAAATGGTCTAGTATAATCATTGATCAAACGCCTCCAATTAATTGCTAGACTAATGCTTATGGGAGCAAAACTTCCTATTTCAGCATGGGGCCATGCTATTTTGCATGCAACAACTCTTGTGCAGATCATACCTACAAGTTATCATAAAGTCTCCCCAATACAATTGTGTTTTTGGTCAGGAGCCAAATATTTCCCATCTTAGAATATTTGGATGTGCAGTATATGTTCCAATTGCTCCACCACAACGCACAAAGATGGGACCCCAAAGAAGATTGGGGATATATGTTGGGTATGAATCGCCTTCTATTATAAAATATTTGGAACCTATGACTGGAGATTTATTTATGGCTAGATTTGCTGATTGCCATTTTTATGAATCAGTATACCCAATATTAGGGGGAGAAAATAAGCAACTTCAAAAGGATATAGATTGGAATGCATTATCACTATCTCATTTAGATCCTCGAATAAAGCAATGTGAACATGAGGTTCAAAAGATAATTTATTTGAAAAATATCGCAAATCAACTGCCAGATGCATTATCTAACCTACCAAGAGTGACTAAATCATATATTCCATCTGCTAATTCTCCTATTCGAATTGATATCCCGGTTGGACAATCTATAAATACAAATGAGTCTAAGACACGCTTGAAACGTGGTAGACCAATTGGTTCCAAAGATAAAAATCCTTGAAAGCGAAAAGGAGAAAATGATCTAGGAGATTATAATATGGAGGCAATTGCTCAAAAAGAGCCTTGTGACATAACAAATGATAAGACCTCAGAGGAGGTCCATGTACATAAAAATAATAAGAATAAGTGTAACGACTCGACCGGTCGTTTTGAGAAATTAAGCCCCGTTTGGTGGCATAAGGTCTGGAACAGCTTCAGAATATGAGTATCGACTTACATGCATGGTGTAATTTGGCTTTCAGATGGTTTAGAGTCAAATTTAGAGAAGAAACCTTGTTTTGGCAGTTAGAATAGTGAAAGGTTGACCAGAATTGGACTTTTGGGTAAACGACCCCGGAATGGGCAGTGGATGATCTCAATAGCTTCTTATGGTGATTTTGGACTTAGGTTCATGCCCGGATTTAGATTTGGAGGTCCGTAGAGTAAATTGAGGGATTTCGACGAAAGTTGAAGTTGGAAAATGAAGAAGTTTGACCCACAATTGACTTTTGGGATATCAGGGTCGGAATGCGATTCTAAGAGTTGGAACAGCTCTGTTATGTCATTTTGGACTTGTCTGCAAAATTTGGCGTCATTCCGAGTTGAATTGATAGGTTTCGGTATGATATTCGTTATTTGAAGACTTGGAAGTTCATAAGCTTGATTTTTGGTTTGATTCATCGTTTCGATGTTGTGTTATGTGATTTGGGACTTCGAGCGAGTTCGTGTTAGGTTATATGACTTGTGTGTGTGATTGATTGAGGTCCCGGGGGCCTCGGGTGTGTTTCGGATGCTCAATGGGTAAATTTTAAAGTTAGAAGAAAATTGCACCAGGCCTTCTGGTATTTCCACTTCTGCAGCTTGGGAACTATAGAAGCGGATCCGCAGAAGCAGCTTGGTCACCACAGGAGCAAAAAGTGGACATTGGTTTGGGAACCGCAGAAGCGGTGTAAGTTCCGCAGAAGCAAACTCGCTTCTGCGATGGGTGGACCGCAGAAGCGGTTGGCCGGCTAATTAAGAAAAACCGCAGAAGCGGTTGGTTTTCCACAAAAGCAACAGCAAAAGCGGAAATCACTGGTATGAAATAGAATAATCCGAGGGTTTATTTCAAAAGTTGGAAAACCAATTGGGAGCTCGGGAGAAGGCGCTTTTGGGTGGAATTTGAAGAGAAGATCATTGGGTAATGGTTTCTTGACCCTATCTAGTTGTATTCCATTAATATATAGTTAAATCAACCTTTAGAATTCGAATTTAAGGTCAAAATTGGGGAAAATTGGATGAAACTTCTTAGGCTTGATTATTGTGTTTTGAGTGGGTAATTGACCTCCAATTTGGGAGATTATTATATGGTTAGACTCGTGAGAGTGCGAGGGTTTTTAAAATGTGAAAATTATTCGATTCCGAGGCGTTGGCCTGAGGGGAATTTTGGTCATTTTACCTAATTTCGTGAATTAGCTTTGATTTAAAAAATAGAATCAGTTGCTTGAGATGTTGATTACAATATGCGATTTAATTGAATAGATTTAGGCCATTTGGAGTCGAGAACTCGTGGCTAGAACGTGGTTGCTAGTTGATTTTAGCCGGTTGAGGTAAGTATCTTGCCTAATCTTGTGTGGGGGACTTCCCCTTAGGATTTGAGTCTTCTATGTTGATTGTATTCCTTGTACGCAAGGTGACGAGTGCGTGTTCGGATTTATTTGTGGTAAATGGATCCTTTAGGCTCTTAGATCCTTGTAATCACCGAATATGAAGTTGTACTTGAGTCAATTGATGAAAATCTGGTTTTACTTAAGTCGTTAACATTTAACTTTCTTTCTTATTTGCTTTATATTGCTTGAAGCCTATTACTTGTGCTAGACTAGGAAAGTATGTCTACCTGACATAATTGTCTAATTGCTAAGTTGTTTAATCGTACTACGTGAAGCATGCTAGGCTAGTTCTATCTGCTACTCCGTTTTTCATACTTATCCCTTGGTTTTTTCTGGTTGTGATTGCATATTTTCATTGGGACTATGGGACGATATCCCAAGAGATCCCCCTGCACTTTTATTTTGGGACTACGGGACGATATCCCGGGAGATCCCCCTACACATTTATTTTGGGACTACAGGATGGTATCCCGGGAGATCCCCTGCACATAAATGATTGGACTGCAGGACGGTATTTCGGGAGATCCTTTGATACTGGTACGAGAGCTGGACTACGGGACGGTATCCCGGGAGATCCATTGGACAGTTGAGGAGAGGGCAACAGGACGGTATCCTGGGAGACCCTCATTGGTATTTGAGATTGAGTTGTGTTTACCCTGTGTTTCTACTTTATCCTGGTAGTTATTATTGTTTCGTTGATTGACTTATTAGACTACTGCGTTTATTATTCTTGTCAGATTTCCACCCTGTTAATTATTGCTACTGTGATGCACGAGGTGTCTGCCGTGCGGTTGTGGTTGAAAGGTTGCATGAGGTCTTTGCTGTGCTATTGTTGTGTTGATGTTTTGCACATGCAGCGTAATAAGGCGGGATATGTTATATACTTATATGTGGGTAGCGCATGTGGCAGAATAAAGTGGGAACATTGTTATGCACGTGTGGCAAAATAAAGTGGTGCCTATTATATTATTTATTGCACACGTGGCGAAATAAGGTGGGCTATGTCAGGGATTGATTGTGTAGAGTTGTGACGGCCTATTGAGGCATTCCTATTTGTTTCTATTGTGATTGTGGACTTTTTACCTGTATGAACGTTACCGCTTGGGAGTTGTGAGGCAACATCGTACGTGCGGTCCGTCCTCCTTTTCATGTTTGCTGGTTGGTAGAATTTTGTTAGAAACATTTGCACAAGCATACACGTAGCTGAGCACTCCTATTAGAGGTGAATTAATCTTGATTTCTCTAAGGGTGGAGGTACGCCCTCGCTTATCCATTATATTTGGGAGAGTGGCCCTAGTTAGCCAGTCAGTTGTCGGTATGACCATGAGATTAATGGGGCACATGATGCCAATTGTTAGATTTCAGATGTTGGGTCTTCGCGAGTTGTGGTTAGTCCGAGACTTGGTGAAATTGTGGAAAGAGTAGGATAAGACCTTCTGTGAACATCATTGTATGATATGAATTATTGACTTATTTCTTTTCTTTGTTGTGTTGTGACCTTAAGATTTGGGTTGTGATTCTACCGTCGTTTTGTATCATCGTTTATTATATTCTTGTTGTTAATTGTTGTATTTATCCCTTATTGTGAATTGTAGCATTTTTGGTCGTTCATGCATTCTTTACATATTCATATGTCGTTACCATTATTCCTATAATTATACTGTTTATTGACCGGTAGGTGCCTTGACTGTTCCTCGTCACTACCCCACTGAGGTTAGTCTTGGTACTTAATGGGCACCGCCGTGGTGTGCTCATACTACTCTTCTGCACATTTTTGTTGTGCAGATACAGGTACTCCCGTTCAGTTCTATCAGCCTTGGAAGGAGGCATATTGGTAGAGACTTCAAGGTATATCTGCTACGTCCGCCGACCGAGGAGTCCCTTTCCAGCTTTTTTGTAATAAGTATAGTTCTTCCAGTATTTTCTCCTTTGTATATATATTCTTGAGACAGAGACTCTTAGGAATCCCTTAGCTTGTGATTTGTGAGTTTCCGGGTTTTGGGGAGTTTTGTTAGTTTTGAGAATTGTTGTGGTATGTGCCGAGTGGCACCTTAAATCCTATTTATTTTACCAGTTTAGTTTTATTTATTTTCTTCCGCAAATTTTGGTTTATCTTCCGCATTGTTAGGCTTACCTAGTCATAGGGACTAGGTGCCATCATGACATGTTTATGGAGGGTGAACTGGGGTCGTGACAAGTTCGTATCAGAGCTCTAGGTTCATAGGAGTCACAGATCACAAGTCGGTTTATTAGAGTCTCATGGATCAGTACAGAGACGTCTGTACTTATCTGCGACAGGCTATGTAACCGTTAGGAAAATTCAACTTCAATTGATTTCCCCGTCGCGCGAGATTTTTTTTGACATCTACAATCCTAAACCTCTGTCTTCTACTCTCTCACAGATGGTGAGGACACGTACTACTCGAGATGATCAGGCACCCACGCCCCTTGCTGCAGCTGTCGGAGGTCGGGGCCGGGGTAGAGTTCGAGGACGTGTACAAGGTGCAGCGAGAGCGCCTGTGCGAGCTGCCGCCGAGGTACCACCAGCAGATCCAGCCGGAGTTCAGGCACTTGACACGCCCACTGCTATTACTACCCCAGCCATTTAGGAGACTTTGGCACAGTTCATGAGTATGTACACCACTTTGGCTCAGGCAGGATTGCTTCCCCTTGCTGCAGCCACATCCCGGGCAGGGGGAGGAGCACAGACTCCCGCTGCCCACACTCCTGAGCAGCGAGCGCATGTTGAGCAGGTCCCATAGATTATTCCTGCGCCGCCTGCAATACGAGTTCAGCCCGAGGGCATGGCAGTGGCTTCCGAGCAGGAGCAGATGAGACTAGAAAGGTTTAAGAAGTATGATCCTCCGGTGTTCAATGGATTAGCATCAGACGATGCCTTGGGGTTTCTTGATGAGTGTTACCGTATTCTCCGTACTACGGGTATCTCTGGATCGAGCGGGGTTTCCTTAACTACTTTTTAGCTTCGATGAGCCGCCTATGATTGGTGGCTCACCTACGAGTTAGACAGTCTAGACGAGGCAGCTTCACTGACTTGGACTCAATTTTCAGATATGTTCCTGAGAGAGTTTGTTCCTCAGAACCTCAAGGATGCATGGCGCGCGGAGTTTGAGCATTTGCACCAGGGTGCTATGACCGTCTCGGAGTATGCTGTCTGTTGCACTAGTTTGGCTAGACATGCCTCAGCCTTGGTTTTTATTGTTCGCGAGAAGGTTCACCGGTTCATTAAGGGGCTTATTCCTAGCATCAGGTCCAGCATGGCCCATGAGTTGGAGATGGATATTCCATATCACTAGGTGGTGAACATTGCTAGGAGGATAGAGGGTATGCATACTAGAGAGAGAGGGCAGGCAGGGTCATGAGAGAGAGAACAGACGAGATCAGGAGCAGGAGTTTGAGGAGGCAAGGGGTCCCCGTAGACCGAAGAGATATACAGGTCCTTATTTTAGAGGCAGGGTGCGTCATGGTAGATGTTTTGTGGGTCAGCCAGTTCAATTCGCGCTTCAGACTCAGCATGGTAACTCAGGTGATCATGGGTCTTTGAGTACCCGTACCGCATAATTCCCACCGCCTCATCAGCAGAGAGGGTATTTTGAGTGTGCAGATACTAGCCACATGGTGAGTGATTGTCCCAGACTTCGGACCGGTGTGTCCCAGTGAGGTATTCAGGTAGGTCGAGGGCGCCCAAGAGGGGGAGGCCCGGCTCGTTGATGTGTTCCATATGGTAGGCTTGAGGCCGGTGCGCCAGTTGAATGACATTCAGGTACGGATTCAATTTATTGTTGAGGGGCACTATCTGTAGTTCATCACAGTTCTACTTATCGGGGCGAATTTCCTTGTTTGTTGCTCCATTTATGGGAGTGCTTCATGATTTGCCCTCTGTCTATGTGATTACCCTATTGGGAGGTTTTATGAGTGATAGCCGTGTCAATCATCTGATTTTAGCCGTTGTCGAGAGTTACGAGGCTAGTAGTATTTTCCTGTTGTCTGTTTTGGTAGGCTTGATATGACTTCTGAGCATTTTTGGTTACGAGCTGTGATTTCTATGCTCCATAGGTGTGGGAGCTGGTTTGTGTTGTAAATTGTAGACGGAATTGATCTAGTGAAAGTCTCTAGATAGGTTGATATGAGCCCTACTTGTGATTTAGTGTTGAGGGTGGGATCCTCGTGGTTTCTGGTGATTGATATGTTGAGACCGGGCTGTGTACTGCGGTAAGAGGTTATATCGGTATAGATCACTGTGAGTCTTTTACATGCTCTCCTTCTTTCTTGTTAGATGTTTTTGTCGATTTGTGTTTTAGAAGAAATTGTGCTAGTTTGATTTGTTTGTTAGTTCCCCTATGTGTTTCCTTTCTTATACTCAGTCATTTCCATTTTATGCTTCTTGAGTTTAGCTTGTGGTATATGTACCCGTTGGTGTTAGCTGAGGTTTGGTTATTGGGGTGTCTGTTATGCGGTTTTAGTGGGTTTTGTATCATCGCCAGTGTTGTGGAGGTTTGAAAGAGTTCCTATAGAATATGAGGCTTATGGCCAGTACGGATTTGATCTCAGGCAAGTACTGCTACCAGAAATGTAATTGTGGGCCTATATGTGAGGTGTCATATTGTGTGGTTGTACCCTGCATGTGTTGGCTTGTATTGAAATAGTTGGTCGAGACTGGTACCGGGCATGGATTAGGGTCGAGTCTTTTAGAAACGGATGGAAGGTGAGAATTCTAGCTTAAAGGCCTATTGGTTATTCTAGGAAGGTTAAATTTCAGTTGAGATGGTATCGTCAGGCTTAAGTGGATTAGGGTGACGTGGGATCACCCGCGGGTGTATATTGGAAGTGCGTATTCAGTGACTTAAGGACTTCGAGGCGAATCTTAGCACGTTCGAGGACGAACGTTGGTTTTAAGAGGGGAGGATGTAACGACCCGATCGATCATTTTGAGAAATTAATCCTCGTTTGGCGGCATAAGGTCTGGAACAGCTTTGGAATATGAGTATCGACTTGCGTGTATGGTGGAATTCGGCTTTTAGATGGTTTAGAGTCAAATTTAGAGAAGAACCCTTGTTTTGGAAGTTAGAACAGTGAAAAGTTGACTGGAATTGGACTTTTGGGTAAACAACCCCGGAATGGGCCGTGGATGATCTCAATAGCTTCATATGGTGATTTTGGACTTAGGTGCGCCCCTGGATTCAGATTTGGAGGTCCGTAGAGTAAGTTGAGGCATTTCGACGAAAGTTGAAGTTGGAAAATGACAAAGTTTGACCTATAGTTGACTTTTGGGATATCGGGGTTGAAATGGGATTCCGAGAGTTGGAACATCTCTGTTATGTCATTTTGGACTTGTCTGCAAAATTTGGCATCATTCCGACTTGAATTGATAGGTTCGGGCATGGGATTCTTTATTTGAAGACTTGGAAGTTCATAAGCTTGATTTTTGGTTTGATTCGTCGTTTTGATGTTGTGTTATGTGATTTTGGACTTCGGGAGAGTTCGTGTTAGGTTAGATGACTTGTGTGTGTGATTGGTTGAAGTCCCAGGGGCCTCGAGTGTGTTTCGGATGCTCAACGGGTAAATTTTGAAGTTAGAAGAAAATTGCAGCAGGCCTTCTGGTATTTCCGCTTCTGCAGCTTGGGAACCGCATAAGCGGAGCCACAGAAGCAGCTTGGTCACCACAGGAGCAAAAAGTGGACGTTGGCTTGGGAACCGCAGAAGCGGTGTAAGTTCCGCAGAAGCAAACTCGCTTCTGCGATGGGTGGACCGCAGAAGCGGTTGGCCGGCTAATTAAGAAAAACCACAGAAGTGGTTAGTTTTCCACAAAAGCAACCGCAAAAGCGGAAATCACTGGTATGAAATAGAATAATCCGAGGGTTTATTTCAAAAGTTGGAAAACCAATTGGGAGCTCGGGAGAAGGCGATTTTGGGTGGAATTTGAAGAGAAGATCATTGGGTAATGTTTTCTTGACCTATCTAGTTGTATTCCATTAATATATAGTTAAATCCACCTTTAGAATTCGAATTTAAGGTCAAAATTGGGGAAAGTTGGTTGAAACTTCTTAGGCTTAATTATTGTGTTTTGAGTGGGCAATTGACCTCCGATTTGGGAGATTATTATATGGTTAGACTCGTGAGAGTGCGAGGGTTTTAAAAATGTGAAAATTATTCGATTCCAAGTCATTGTCCTGAGGGGCATTTTGGTCATTTTACCTAATTTCGCACTTTAGCTTTGAATTAAATAATAAAATCAGTTGCTTGAGATGTTGATTACAATGTGTGATTTAATTGAGTAGATTTGGGCCATTTGGAGTCGAGAACTCGTGGCAAGAACGTGGTTGCTAGTTGATTTTAGCCGGTTCGAGGTAAGTATCTTGCCTAACCTTGTGTGGGGGACTTCCCCTTAGGATTTGAGTCTTTTATGTTGATTGTATTCCTTGCACGCGAGGTGACGAGTGCGTGTTCCGATTTATTTGTGGTAAATGGATCCTATAGGCTCTTAGATCCTTGTAATCACCGAATATGAAGTTGTACTTGAGCCGATTGATGAAAATCCGATTTTACTTAAGTTGTTAACATTTAACTTTCTTTCTTATTCGCTTTATATTACTTGAAGCCTATTACTTGTGCTAGACTAGGAAAGCATGTCTACCTGACATAATTGCCTAATTGCTAAGTTGTTTAATCGTACTACGTGAAGCATGCTAGGCTAGTTCTATCTGCTACTCCGTTTTTCATACTTATCACTTGGTTTGTTTCTGGTTGTGATTGCGCATTTACATTGGGACTATGGGATGGTATCCCAGGAGATCCCCCGACACTTTATTTTTGGACTACGGGATAGTATCCCGGGAGATCCCCCTGCACTTTTATTTTGGGACTACGGGACGGTATACCAGGAGATCCCCTGCACATAAATGATTGGACTATGGGATGGTATTCCAGGAGATCCTTTGATACTGGTACAAGAGCTGGACTACGGGACGGTATCCAGGGAGATCCATTGGACAGTTGAGGAGAGGGCAACAGGACGGTATCCTGGGAGACCTTCATTGGTATTTGAGATTGAGTTGTGTTTACGTTGTGTTTCTGCTTTATCCTGGTAGTTATTATTGTTTTGTTGATTGCCTTATTACAATGTTGCGTTTATTATTCTTGTCAGATTTCCACCCTGTTAATTGTTGCTACTGTGATGCACGAGGTTTCTGCCGTGCGGTTGTGGTTGAAAGGTTGCACGAGGTCTTTGTCGTGCTATTGTTGTGTTAATGTTTTGCACATGCAGTGTAATAAGGCGGGATATGTTATATGCTTATATGTGAGTTGCGCATGTGGCGGAATAAGGTGGGAACATTATTTTGCACGTGTGGCAAAATAAGGCGGTGCCTTTTATATTATTTATTGCACACATGGCGAAATAAGGTGGGCTATGTCAGGGATTGATTGTATAGAGTTTTGATGGCCAGTTGAGGCATTCCTATTTGTTTCTATTGTGATTGTGGATTGTTTACCTATATGAACGTTACCGCTTGGGAGTTGTGAGGGAACATCGTACGTGCGGTCCGTCCTCCTTTTCATGTTTG